>JANHFL010009228.1:0-18981 GCA_032468155.1 Oxyrhabdium leporinum | reverse complement strand
TTTATTTATTTATTTATTTATTTATTTATTTATTTATTTATTTATTTATTTATTTATTTTCTATTTTCTATTTTCCATTTCTGTTCTGTCAGTTTTATCTTTTTTCTTCATTCTTTATTGTTTGTGTATTCCTGACTGGGTTTGTTAATTCTCCTCCTCATCTGAATCTTGGTTCCATCTGAAGGGAAGAGCTTTAAGAATCCTTCCTTCATGCTAGACTGAGGAGAAAAATACATACTTCTCTATTCCCAGTTTTCTCAGCTGCTGGTGATTTTTTGGGGAGCTGCCTTTCCTCCACAGGACTGTCTATCTTTCAGTTTACATCTTTACATTGAGTCTTGGGCTTTGATTGTTTGATTCAGGCTCTTCTTCCTCAACCCTATGGCCAGAGAGCTCCCAGATAATCATCTTGTTTTCTCTCTTCTGTACCAACCAGCTCGATACTTCTGTTTGATTGTCAGCTGAATTGTCCTGAAAATGGGGGTGGGCCAAGAAGGGAAGGCAAGGAAGGAGCACAAATTCTTACAACCTGATCAGGCATTCTGTCCTTCCACAGCTATGGAGAGCCATAAGAACATTGAATCAACATTATATTGTCTGTGGAGTTTCTCAATCATCCAGATTACAGTTTTCCTAAAGATGCTTTTTCCAAAAGGCAACTGGACTTTCTAGGATTTTTTTTCCCTTTAAAAATGCTTATCTTATCCTTCAAGAAGCTTCTTTAGTTTATCTAGAACCAAAGAAGCTTCTTAGATGAGAAGCGAAACATTTTCAAAGGGGAAAAAAACCCTAAGAAAGTCAAATTAGCTTTTAGAAAAAGCACCTTTGGGATAAGTTTGTATATATTTTATTCACTCAAATTCAGATTAAATCTTTGATTGGATTTCAGATAAAATTTGGAATAAGCATTGCATTTTGAAAACACAGCAATACGCAGATTCACATCCAACTGCTGTGCTGATTCTGTTTTCATTTCATTTAGCTGACATATGGCTCTGCTCCAATTATGGACAAAGAGACTCAAGGCGTTTTCTTTAAAAAAATGTTCCCAAATGAGGCTCACCAGTATAGGGGCATTCTTCAATTGTTATTGCATTTTAGGTGGACATGGATTGGAGTCCTTTCAATGAATGATGACAGTGGTGAGAAATTTGTAAAGATTGTACTCTCCAAGTTTTCCCAGCACGGCATCTGTGTTGACTTCATAGGAAGATTCCCAACAATGAATTTTTACACTGACTTTACAGATATGATGGAGGAAGGACCCAAGATGTATAGAATTACCATGACAAGCACAGCCAATGTGATGGTATTATATGGTGAAATTCAAACAATGACGTATCTGAGAATGTTGCTCCAGTTTTCAGAAATGGAGATGATTCCAAAGAAGACCAAAATATGGGTTATGCCTGCTCAAATAGATTACACATCCATTTCCATGCACAGATTTTGGGACCTGCATTTCCTCCATGGTACTTTATCCATTGCAGTCCACTCAAAAGAAGTTCTTGGATTCAAGGAGTTTCTTGAGATCAGACACCTACACTCAGATGAAAACGATGGTTTTATTAGAGATTTCTGGAAACATGCATTCCATTGTTCATTTCCAAATTCTCAGCAAGATGAAGAGATTAATAAAATATGTTCTGGAAAAGAAAAGCTGGAGACCCTTCCTGCATCTGTGTTTGAAATCAGCATGATAGGTCACAGCTACAATGTATACAATGGTGTCTATGCTGTGGCACATGCTTTGCAGGCAATGTGTTCCTCTAGATCCAAGCAAAGAAAAGTGGAGAATTGTGAGAACCTTCAGCATCTACAGTTCTGGCAGGTAATTGCTCAGCAGCTATACAATTTTCTGAGAAGCTTTGCAGGGAGCAAGTACATCTGTCTTGTATAAGGATTCAAGGCTTACAAAGCAGAAATGGCAACCAAGGATTCTCACCAACAGAAGCATTCTAAAAGATCTCATTCCATATTGCACACTCTGTTAGAGTTAGGGAGCAAGAGTCGTATGTTTGTGAATCTCTACATTCACTCTACAATACAGAATATTCACTTCAAGAATGTCTAGGTTATACGAAGTATGTAGAAAATGGTTTATAGTATAGAAAATTGGCTGAGAAAAAGAAAAGTACAGTGGTACCTTGGTACTCAACTGCTTTGAAACTCATCAAATTTGACACTCAACACATTTTGATGTGAAAAAATTGCCCCAATACTCATTGTTTATTTGATACTCAATGCACAAGCTAGAACTTGTCATTGTTGGTTGCCTTCAGACTCATTACATTGTTACGTATAGGAACATTTTGTTTGGTACTTATTATTTTTTAATACTTATTGCACCTCCTATAATCAATTAACAATGAGTACTAAGGTACCATTATAAAATTTCTTTTATGCAGAAGAGTTTTTCCGTTCTTTTTAACATTGAAATGGAAATGGGTTGGAAAGAATTAATGTGTATGTGAAAACAACAGTCCCCAGACGCAGAATGATTTATAGTTATAGTTTACTTTATTGTCATTGCACCTCTACAACAAAATTAAATGCCATCTTCAGTGCACATTATGACTATAAAAATAAAACACAAACACATATCCTTCACATTCTATACAACTGAATTGAAAACCCCTGGTATTGCATTAATATTGCATTATGCAGTAGAATTCAATATAGTTACTGCCCTGGGATAGAAGCTGTTTTTCAGCCTATTTGTCCTTGTTTTTATTACCCTGTACCATCTGTCAGATGCTAATAGTTAAAAAAAAGAGTGTCCAGGATGAGATGGATCTTTTAAGAATGTTTTGAACTTTCTTAAGGCAGTGAGAACTATAAAGCTCTTCCAAAGAGGGGAGAGGGCAACCAGTGATCCTCTGGGCAATGGCATTAACCCTCAGGAGCACTGTCCTGTCTGCCACTGTGCAGTTGGCAAACCATACACAGGTGCAGTAAGTTAAAATATTCTCTATGGTGCAGCGGTAGAAAGTCACCAGCAGTTTTTCATTCAGTTGTTGTTTCTTGAGAAGCCTCAGGTAGTATAATCTCTGCTGGGCCCTTTTGACCAGTGCTGCAATGTGAGTGCCCCAGGTCAGGTCCTCTTTTATGATAACACCAAGAAACTTAAAACTGGCCACTTGTGCCACTCAGTCTTCATTGATAAGCAAGGGCTGGATGTCTGATCTGTTCCTTCTATAGTCCACTATATGTTCCTTGGTCTTTTTGGTATTGAGGACCAAGTTATTGTCTCCATGCCACGAAAGCAACTGGTCCGCCTCATCTTGATAGGCAGACTCATCCCGCCCAGAGATGAGTCCCACCACTGTTGTATCATATGCAAATTTAGTAATAGTATTACTTGCGTGAGAGGGAATGCAGTCATGCACATAAAGAGTATAGAGTAAGGGACTCAACACGCAACCCTGTGGTATACCAGTTTTAAGAATAATGGCTGAAGAGGTATGATTACCTAATCTGACCCTTTGGGAACGGCCAGACAGGAAATCCATAATCCAACGGCAGGTTGAATAAGAAAGTCCAAGATCCATAAGTTTAGACATTAGTCTATGTGGAAGTATTGTGTTAAATGCAGAGCTAAAATCTAGCATCCTCACATAGCATCCCCCACTGTTCCAAATGAGTCAGAACAGCGTGAAGAGTGATGGCTATGACATCCTCTGTAGAACTATTTCTTCTGTATGCAAACTGGTGTTTATCAAATGTATGCTACCACAGCATATGAGCTGATGAGAACTTGGCCAGCAGTCCCCAATGATCGGAGTGAGGCTCATGCAAGGCAAACTCCTTAAGCTATAGCTCTACCTCCCCTCTCCCAAGTAAAGGGTATTTTGTTCATAAGAAATATAACATCATCATCTCTGATCCTTCAATAACAGTTCAAGTAAGAATGTAAACTTTTACCATTGGACCAGTTTGGTTGCAAATGGTTGTCCCAAAGGTGCTTTTCAGGAGGCAACTGGACTTTCTTGTTTTTTCTTTCTTTTAAAGAGGTTTTGCTTCTCATCCAAGAAGCTTCTTCAGTGCTGACAGGATAGTGGGGAATGGAAGGATTTATATTCCTTGCAGACAGCTGGTAATCTGCATCCTTTTAGAGCAGAGATATCAAACTCACACTGTCACGGCATCATCATGTGACATATCGGTACTTTTCCCCCTTTACTAAACCAGGTGTGGGTGTGGCCAGCATCTGGCCCAGGAGCCAGGAGTTTGACACCCCAGTTTTAGAGGGTTGTTGAAGCACTTGGAGGTTTACTTGTGTCCTCAGGATCACCTGAGTAGTGCTCCTGGTTCCTGTAGTCTGCAATTTTTTCCTCTGGAAAATCATTCCTACTCCCACAACATTCAAAGATTGTTCATCCCTTCCATTTCCCCGCTATCCTGTCAGAGCTGAAGAAGCTTCTTGGATGAGAGGCGAAATGTCTTCAGAAGAAAAAACAAGAAAGTCCAGTTGCCTCCTGAAAAAGCACCTTAGGGACAACCATGACCTGGATGACTGAGAATCTCTATAGGTGTCTTGCCAATGGTTGGCGTCTAGACTTGAGAAAAGATACAGGAGAGATTTGGAGACCTCTGTTGTGGCAAAAATCTGATAAAAGGAAAGTCTTTCTACTAGAAAACGGTCTCTGGAGATTCTACGCACACCTGTTCACTTCTCAATTGTCATTACCAAACATCTGCTGATTATAATGGATGCTGGCAATTTGGTACATTGATGCAGTGTGTCAAGGACCACATCCATCGTCCTCCCAGGCTTCTGGAGAATAAATGGGAAGTGCTCCATAGGGCTCATAAAAAAATGATTCAGGAAAGTTATTAAGGCAGCATGGAGTGTTTTTGTGTTAATTTCAGGTCTATTGAGAGAAGAAAATGAGCATGATCCTTTCTGACAAATCATCTTTAGTTGCTCATAAGAAAAAAAAAAACAAGCTTGTGTTTATTTTTCTGCTGAATATTTTATCAAGTCATTATGAAAAATAAACACTTCTTTGTTTTAATATTAAGGGCTGATTTAGGTGCAGAATATAATCGCCAAGGGGACTGGGGTTTTTTCAATGACAAAAATGACACCTCATTATCAAGAATCAAAGCATGCATTAGGTTTTAATCCCTATCATCCATATGCACATATTCACACCCACAAGTACACCAGTAGTTAAGATTAAATAGGAACAGCTGGGAAATCACTAATTTTTTCTATAGGAACTAATCATCCCAAGTCACAGCAAAAGTGCTCAGAGAAGAAAAGGAACTGTTAAAATTAAGAATGGATTGGTAACCATGCTCCCAGATGCTCTGGATGACCTGTTAGAAAGATGAAATGTTCATAAAGGAAAAAAAAGGGGGGGGGGAACAAAACTCAATAAATTACAGCAAAGAGAAAGTTCTGGGCAAATATTTACTTTCCAAAAGCAAGTTCAGCTGAGTCTTTCCAATAAAGTAAGGCAAAGGAGAGCAAAAACAAAGCAAGTTCAAACTAGGCAAGACAAGAGTTTGTCTTTTTAAGGTCAGAGAGCTAATTTCATTTCTACAGGTAGTCTTTGACTTACAACTGAGCACAACATTTCTATTGCTAAGCAAGACGGTTGTTAAGTGAATTTTACCCCATTTTATGACCTTTCTTGCCACAGTTGTTAAGCAAATCGCTGCAGGTGTTAAGTCAGTAACACAGTTGTTAAGTGAATCTGGTTTCCTCTTTGACTTTGCTTGTCTGAAAATCTCAAAAGGTGATCACATGACCCTGGGACACTGCAACCATCATAAATATGAACCAGTTGCCAAGCATTTGAATTTTGATCACATGACCATGGGGATGCTTGCAACAGTTGTGGTCCCTTTTTAGAGTGCCATTGATCACTGAATGAACTGTTGTAAATCGAGGATTACCTGTATTTAGCTACTGACCGGGACGAAGGGAGCTCATAGTTCTGCTATGGCTTTCAGACTTGAGCCTTCTGACTCAGCAGATAGAAAGGTAAATTCCTCAAGCCATAGAGATGGACATAATGGACTAGATGAGCTACAAGGTCCTTTCCAACTCTGTTAATCTAATGCAGATGTCATGCGTGGGGACCTCAGGGAAGTGGGGTCATTCAGAACCAGCAGTGAGATTTGTCCTCCCTAATAAGAATAAATTCTGGAACAAGAATTTAACTATAGTACATGCTTTTTCTTTAGGAACTTCAAACATATGCTTTGCTAGACACTAGACCTCCTGATCTCATAACCCTGTGATGACAACCTATGACGTGTGTGCCAAAAGTAGCACGCAGAGCCATCTCTCTGGGCACGCCAGCCATCGCCGTTGCTCTTCCAGGTTCCAGAGTGTGCATGTGCACTGGCTAGATGGTATTTGCACACGTGCAAGCACCGGAAACTGGAAGAACAGCTCTCTGGCGTGCATGCATGTGCTGGGAAGCTGAGGTTCTGGTTTCTGGAGCGTGCATGCATGCCAGCCAGCTGGTCTTAGCGTATGCATGCTTGCCAGAAAACAGAAAACCAGGTGGCGGGGGTGCATGTGCACGCTGGAAACTGGAAGCTCAGCCTCCCAATGCGTGCATGCGTGCAGGGGAGCTGCTCTTCCAGTTTCCAGTGCTCCTCCGCGCATGCGTGCATGCTTCTGTTTCGGCACTTGGTGCCAAAAAGGTTCACCAACACTGTCATAGCCACTAATCTTTTCCTCCTCTTTTGGAATTCAAGTCACACCAGGTCCACTTCCTCCTCCCAGTTGCTACAGTTTTGATATTTTATTAAAGCTGCACAGGCTGGAATTTCTGGTTGCTAAGCAAAAGCATGCCCCACGTCATCCTTGTTTGGTAGTTCATTTCTAAATACAGAACCTGAAAATATTTTCATGTGCCATGTGATTGCCTTTCATCATAACTCATACTGAAATTGAGGAGCAGTCATATGAACAATCAAGCAAGAACAATCAAGGAAAAGGATGTACATTCCTAGTTTTGACCATTCCTAAAACTAATGGTTGGAACATGGTGTTTCCATAGAGCCTTGGAGCACAATGTTAATGAGAAGTGAACATCTCTTGTTATGGGTTTTCTTTTCCTGCATGCTTGTAGTCCTGAATGTTCCTTAAAGATCAGAATTGTTGTATTTATAATTTTATTTTTTCATGCTGGTTTGTTTTAACCCTCTTATTGTAGGAGAGCCGGTAAGCCTTTCAGACTGGAATGTTATAAAAGCCTTAGTAAATAAAACCAATTAAAAGTAGTTTTTGACTACGAACATAATGGAGCATGCCTGATTTTATAATCTTTCTTGCTGTTGCTGTTAAGTAAACCAATTGTTTGCTCTCTAGGCTGATTTTGCCAAAAACCATAAGTAAATGTCAATTTTTGGTAAAAAAAATTGTAAAACATAGTCATATGACCACAGACACTGCAAACAGTAGCAATTGCCTGCAGGGTGCCTGAAATGTGGTCATATGACCTTGGGGATATGGAAGGGGAATCAACAGTCAGAAATTTGGTCATAAGTACCTGGGTGGAAGTCCATTGTAACTTGAAATGGGTCATTAAGCAATCAGTTGTAAGTCAACGACAACCTGTAAACAATCTCTTTCCTTTTCCATGCATAATTATTAGTCATATTTACTTTCTGTACAGTTTTGCAGGATGGTGCAGTTCAAACGTGGGAGTAGAGAGAGTATAAAGCTCATTGATAACCTACTGCATTGATAAACTGGGGTGTGTGATGTCATCACAGGGGTCTGCGAAGAGTTGAAGAAAGGTTATGATTTATATCTTGAGTTAAGACTTGGGGCCTTATGGTCATGGTCCATGACTACAAAAGGTATTTAAAGAGTGTGGCAGTGTGAAGAAAAGATTGAGAACCGCTGTCCTATTAAATGGTTTGAAAAAATTTAACACAAAAGCTATTTGAACAGTTTCACCTTTTGGCTCAGAGCAGAGAATACAAATTAACTGCACAGGGAAAGCATTTATAGAAACGGTATGTTTAATTCTAATCTGCTGCCATTAGACAGTTTCTGTGATAATGTAGTGATTTAGCAGGGGAGTTGAAAGAGTGTTAAAGTTGGTAAGATGATAGGCAGACTATGGCAATATAAGGAGGCCTTGCCCCTTTTGAGCCATGTGTGTTCATCATGACTGTACATCTTGCCACCTTCCAGAACTGGTGAAATTTAGTTGCCATTAGCTCAGGGGTGTCAAACTGAAGGCCTGCGGCTCGGATCCAGCCTGTGGGGTGCTTAGATCTGGCCCACAAGGCTGCCCTGGAAACAGTGAAGGACTGGTCCATGGTGCCTCTGCCAGTGAAAATGGAGCTATGGAGGGCCATGTACGGTCCTCCTGAGCTCCGTTTTTGGCTGTGGTAGCCCCCTGCAGTGTTCTGTCAGCGAAAATGGAGCCTGGGAGGGGTGCCCCTGACACGAGTGATGTTGAGCTGGCCATATCCCTCCCGACCATATTCACCCATCCCCTGAGGTCAAACACAACCCTGATGCAGCCCTCAATGAAATTGAGTGTGACACCCCTGCTTTAGAGGCTTTACCCAACAACACATCTTATGTTATAAAATAGATAAAATAAGATAGTATAATCTAGATTTTGGATCAGGTATGATTGAAACTAAAAAGTACTTTTAGATTTTTTTTAAGGTCGTGCCTTTTATTCTGATGTAAACCAAGAGCTACTGAACAATTTTATGTAAGCTGTCAAAATTTACTTCAGACAAGGACCAGCAAAAAATGCAAAGCAAATGACAACATCAAAAGAACATAGTCTTTGAGGTATATAATCTGCTGCATTATTAAAGCTAGGTGACAGAATCTGCAATGTTGTTCGTGGCCTAAAAGTCCATGCTGGCTAATAGGAAGACCACATAATGATTCCCTGACTATCCTGGCCTTATGAGTAAAAAGAGGAAAAATTACAATTGACATAAGGCCAAAAAAACCCTACAATGTAAAAGCACATCTGTTATCTTTTCAGTTACTTCCATACCACAAGGCACAAGCAGCATTTACAGAAGTTTTGCAGAGAAAAGGTTGTTGCAACCTGCCCTTGTAAAGGTCCAGCAGGATTTACATTAGACCAATATAATGATAAAATGCCATGTCGCTCCCCTCAAATAAAGTTGGGGTCCTATATATAAACTGGAAAGCTGAGTGCAGTTGTCTGTTTTGGCTTCCAGGGAATAAATTAAGAGGCTGTAAATTGACCACAGGTCAAAGATGAACAAGTTCAGTGTTGTTGTTTTTTGCTGCTAACAAAAGTTAAGCAATCTTTTTTTCCATCAGGTACTTTTTTATTAGTTTATCTTCAGAAAAGTCCATTCACAATACCTCTGAGGACAGATTTTGTTCATGATCCAATAGGCAAGCCTTAAATCGAGACTCATAAACTATGAATCAGGCAACAAATTCAAAGGAGATGCAAAGAGAAAAGGTGAGACAAAAATCTAAGGGCCAAAACCCAACAAGGCAAGCTTTTTAACAGACAAGGCTTAAATTTTAGATGAGTTATTCCCAGTATTGTCCAGAGAGGGTAAGAACAATAGATAAGCCACACTGAGCCTCTACTTGGTCCACAGCTAAAACTGATCAAACAGTAGCTGCAATATCTGCTCTCCTGAACATCCTCACATGCCTTTTGGCTAGGCTTTCGCATTTGTGAAGTTCATCTCTCTGATTCTGGATCTTTGTTCAGTGCTTCTGGAAATTACTAAGTTTTTGAACTTCTGATTCTGGGTTACTGCCAGTGAGTATGTGCAAGGAATCCTGTGAACTTGTTGGCCAGTTCAAAAGCAGAGTTGGGGGACGGTGAGGGGACGGGGTTGGAGTTATGGCTCCAGCACTGCTGGATTGTCCAGTGATAGGACCAATGGCCTTGTTGCCTTTGACTCCACTTCCTCCTCAGATGCCTCCTCTGAAGGCACGTCCCCTAACAGGACTCTAGCATGCAGTTCTAAATCCAGGCAGCGATGTGCAATCGGTTCTATGACCAGGGCCCTATTTAATGTACATAAATTAGCTGGAAGTAGGCCACAAGATGTTATTTTTGTGGATACAGGTGTTCTTCCAGCTGGATTGGAAATTATAATAAAATGAAGTCCGGGAGCCCAGATGGAACCCAATTAAGTTTAATCCAATGGTTAATTGCTGTTATTCAAACTGTACAGAAGAGAAAGTAGATAACATTAGAAATTCAAGATGAGCCTGATTCTTCATAATGCAATAAACAGTCGGGACAGTATGGAATATCTTTATAAGCCCTTCTTTCCCGTATGCAACGGGCTCTAAAAGTCTCCCCCTCTAAATGTACATGAATAGAGCAGGCAGCATGATTTCACACAGCTTCCTTACTTATTGTGGTGTACATCTATTAAAAAATTAGTATTAGCTGCCAATTCCATGGTGTTCTGGCATGTCAGCCATTAAGAATCAGATGGAATTTGGTCATTTGTGGTTTTTATTTAACTGAATGAAACTAAAATAATTTAAATAAAAATAAAAAGGCAATTGCAAAGTAAAATCTTTAGAAGAATTGTGCAATCTACTTCAATCAATTCAGGAAGAATGAGACACAAGTGTTTTCTTGAAAAGTGCAAATGACTGGCACCTCCATAGAGCACGAGAGGAGAATTCTACATTGCTTCTGCAGCAGATGGAAGTACAGGATAATAGTTTGTTATTCAGCTTTTAGGTGTGCCATGCTTCAACCAATGCACAATATCTTTTCCATGACTATGTTAGCAGAATTATGACATTTAATGCAGTGTGTGAATCAACAGAGCTAGCGCCATATATCAGTTAGGCTTCTCTATCCAAGGAGTGACCTCTTAACAGATGCCCAGAGATCAAAACAGAGAGGAAAATGGAATGGTATGAAATGAAACTCTAATGCACCCTGCCAGAAAAAAACCTTTGAACATAGAACTAAAATCAATTTATTTATCTGGCTCATTTTTATACTCCAATACTCCCAGCAAAGGCAGCCTGCAGCAGTTAAAAATTCCAATAAATAACCATCAAAGAATACATATAAAATAAAATAACAGTATTATAAAGCAACATTGAAACATAAAACAACATGGCATCACATCATCAAATGATAAATAAAACAAAGCAACCCAGAATAGATAGAGTCAACATAAACCCCAACATTAAATTTAAGTCTAGCTTCAGTAGGGGAAAGGCTAGAGTACAGAAATATATTTTGAGGATACTCTTAAAACATGCCAGGAAAGGAACTGGCAACAGTGCTGGGGGAAAGCCACTAAAAAGCCCTAACTTGCACTGATTCAAAATATACATCCTTCCAGGGCACTATGAATAGAGATTTTTATGTGCTGAATATGAGGCATGATGGCTCAGTGGTTAAGATGCTAGGCTTGTCGGCTGGAAAGTCAGCTAACCAGGTTCGAAACCCGAGTGCTGCATGGTGGGGTGAGCTCCCATTACTTGACCCAACTCCTGCCCATCTAGCAGTTCAAAAGCATGCGAATGCAAGTAAATAAATAGATACCACTTCAGTGGGAAGGTAACAGCATTCCATGAGCCTCGTCCTATAGCCAAGCCAGCCACATTGACCATGGAAATGTCCTCAGGCAACGCTGGCTCCCTTGGTCAAGAAATTACAGACTACAGATTAACAGCGTTGCAAGGGACCGTGTAGGTCATCTAGTCCAACCCACAACCCAAGCAGGAGACCCTACACCATTTCTGACAGATGGCAGTCCAGTCTCTTCTTGAAAGCTTCCAGTGATGAAACTCCTAGTACTTCTGAAGGCAAGCTGCTCCATTGGTTGATTGCTCTCACTGTCAGAAAATTTCTCCTTATTTCCAGGTTGAAGCTCTCCTTGTTCAGTTTCCATCCATTATTCCTTGTCTGGCCTTCAGGTGCTTTGGAAAATAGCTTGAACCCTTCCTCTCTGTGGCAGCCCCTCAAATATTGGAACACTGCTATCATGTCTCCCCTGGTCCTTCTCTTCATTAGACTAGCCAAGCCCAGTTCTTGTCACTATTCTTCATATGTTTTAGTCTCCAGTACCCTAATCATTTTAATTGAGATAGCTAAGTCCAAACAATTTTTTTTCCATGGCCCTGCCCACTGCATTTCGGAAGATGGACCTAGGAATGCATTCAAAAATGATAAAGGGCCCTCCATGATATTTTGCTATAAGGAAGGAAATGAACAGGAATTCACCCAAAGATTACAAAGTGATCCTGATCTATATTAGATTAATAAAACATGCATTGTGACATTACAATACAAATTCTATCCATTATATACTTGTATCTGATGTCAGGAATTCAGTAGCAAATGTCAGGGTTTGAGTTATGAAACTGATCTGTACATTTTGTCATTAAAATCTTGGTTTACAGCAGAAAAGTACATCACCACCAAGAAAATTCACATAAGCTTTTAAGTTTATGGAAACAACAGCCAATGCTTAGAAGTAGAAGCTAATTGAAATATTTTTTAAAGGTAGATGATCAACACTGGAGATCTTAGTGATTGATTCTGGAATCCAATGCAAAATTTATGACATTCTTACTATACCTAGCATTTGAAGGGAGAAAATAAAGTCTCATTCATTAGAGGCAATGGAATCTATACAGATATACAGATTAACAGAGTTGGAAGGGATCTTATAGGTCATCTAGTCCAATCCCCTGCCTAAGCAGGAGACCCTACACCATTTCTGACAAATGGCAGTCCAATTTCTTCTTGAAAGTCTCAAGTGATGAAGCTCCCACAAAGTCCCACACAAGCTGTTCCACTGGTTGATTGTTCTCACTGTCAGAAAATGTATCCTTATTTCCAGGTTAAATCTCTCCTTGTTCAGTTTTCCACCATTATTCCTTGTCTGGTCTATAGGTGCTTTAGTAAATAGCTTGACCCCTTCCTCTCTGTGGCAGCCCCTCAAATATTGGAACAGTGCTATCATGTCTCCCCTAGTCCTTCTCTTCACTAGACTAGCCAAGCCCAGTTCCAATCTAATTGACAAATTTCTCTGGATGGCATTAATACATGTGAGCTCCTGAGTAAAACATCACAAAGATGGACAGGGGAGAGAGAGAACTTCCCTGATAATCAAAGCATAGGGAGTCTGCTTTTCCACAAATTTTAATCACGACACACTAGCACATCCCTAGGAGGGTGGTGGCTCATGAGGTTAGAACACAGAATTAATGATTGGCAGCCTCGCGTTCAAGACCCTTTGTTGCCGTGGGGCTGGGTGAGCTCCCATCATTCACTTCAGCTCCTGTCAACCCAGTGATTCAAAAGCAGGCAACTGCAAGTAGATAAATAGGTACCACTTTGGTGGGTAACTTCTTAGGGAGGTGGAAGGCACCCTTAACTGGGCATCCCCCAGGAAACAATGATGTCACTGGCAAATTCTTTAATTATGGAATCCCTTTGGTGCTTTTGACATGGAAGTTTTAGTAGCACATCCCTAAGGGGTGAAGTTATATGACTGAGAGCCAACCACAGAATGCTGCACAAACATGTCCAGTTCAGAAAACTAACTCAATTGTTTTGGGGAGACAAGGCCTTGCAGAATGGAAGAATCAGGCCAGCAACTCCAACAATAAGAGAATCACAGACCATAATCCAGCCAAGATTTACTTATATTCACCACAGAATACTTTTTCCCTGCTATCTTCTTCTTTAATGAGCTTACCAGGAAGAGGATGGACTGATGACAACAGGCTTGTACTGATCAAATTAAATATTAATCACAGATAAATTGCAGATCAAAATCTGTTGCGGGTTCCAACATGCGAAATAATCAGATAAACCAGTATGTGCCATTCCTCCTCGCTGGCATGCCGCTCTTCTTTCCTTCTTTTGCCAAATTAGAAAGTTCCTAGAAAAAACATAGCAAGGCTTCCTGCTTTTTTTAAAAAAACAAAACAAAAAACAAAACAAAACACTTTTAGTCCATTGATAATACATTAGAAAGCCTGCAGCGTTCCCCCCATCCCATTTTTAAATTCTGAACTGAAAAAAAAAAAGGATGTAAAAAAAATAACCCAGCTCCCTTTAAATCTTTCTAAATCTTTGTCTCTGATTGGGTTCATTAATAAACATTCTGGTTTTGTTACCAAGAATGACATATGGCATCATCTTCTAACAGGAAGAAGTATTTTGCATTTTATTGTAGAAAACAAACATGTGAACAGGGTCCAACAGATGGCTTTCTTAGCTTCTGGGAAAAAGGGAGCGGGTCTTGAATAAGCCTTGAAAGAGAGACTTCCTCTCTCTGATTCTTTTAAGAATTTATTTTTTTAAAAAAAGATTTAAAGCTGTTTTGTGAAAATCTCCGATAGGACTGTATGTCAGGCTGGTCTCTACCCTAGTAAGTGAGTGGGGAGTTTGACTACTATGAACAACTCCAGGTATTGCCTAAAGCACTGTTTCTCAATCCTGGCAACTTTAAGATATGTGGACTTCAACTCCCAGAATTCCCCAGCCAGCATCTTAAAGTTGCCAAGATTGAGGAAAAAAAGAACTGCCCTAAAGAGCTTATACCGATGTGCACAAAATCAGGGCTAGTTTTTTCTTCAAAGACGCTCTATAATAGCTGAAGGGAGAACTGGGTAATTTTATATCTTTTTGGTAAATGACATTTGGTAGAGAAGTGTGCAGTATTTCATTTATTTTCTCTACAAGGGGGGTGTAAACTCTCGGAGAGCTAAGGGCTACACTTATCCTTTGAGTGATTTCCTGGGGATCACTCCACTCCTCTCCCCATTCCCCTCCCCCCAAATAAGAATAGAACAGGCCCAAAGCAAAGTTCTTCCAATCGTCTGCGGTTGACTTGATTCCCTTCTAGCAGATCAACATTTCCTCTTCCTCAACATTAAAAATACATTAAAAATTAGGAGCAGTGGAATGGTCTAAGGAAAGAAATCTCATGGGGCTGTATCCAAGACCTCTAGGGTTTCAATCAATTTTGTTGTCTTAATTGTGAACCTCTCGTTTAGGTGATGTAACTTATTTATTCATGAGATTTATATGACGTCCATCTCACCCTGAAAAAAATATTGCTTTCCTTCCTCCTTCCCCCTGCTAGAATAGAATAGAGCTGGAAGGGACCTTGGAGGTCTTCTAGTTTAGCCCCCTGCTCAAGAAGGAGAACCTATACCATCTTAGACAAATGATTGTCCAATCTCCTCTTAAAAATCTCCAGTGATGGAGCACCTACGATTTCTGAAGGCAAGCTGTTCCCACTGGTTAATTGTCCTCATTGTTAGGAAGTTTCTCCTTAATTCCAGGTTGCTTCTCTCTTTGGTTAGTTTCCAACCATTGTTTCTTGTCCTGCCCTCCGGTGCTTTGGAGAACAATTTGACCCCCTCTTCTTTGTGGCACCCCCCTCAAATACTGGAATACTGCTTAATTAATAGCAGATCCCACCTCCCCTCCTTACTCCACTTCCGTCCTCCCCATGCGTCTTTTATTTTAATGTTTGATTTTTAGCTGTTTAGGTTTTAGTTTGAGGTAACCGTAAGCTGCCCGGACTTGCCCTATGGTAAGATGGGCGGCCAATAACTTTTACCAATAAAATAAATTGATAAAAAAAGAAATCAATTCCTTTCCTCCCCGCTCTGGTGGGTCGGGTGGATGTAACCGGGAAGAGACTGTCCTCCAGGTAACCTGGTTCCAAGCCATGATGTCGGGTTTGAAGGTGGCCACCAGGTCCTTGAATTGCACCTGGAAGCAAATCGGCACCCAATTCAGCTCCCGCAGGAGAGAAGTGACACAACGTGCACACCTGAGTCTGCGCAAAACCACGCAGGCCGCTGCCTTTTGGACCCAGAGGAGCTGGGCAAAATTGGGAGTCTCTTCTACGCAGCTGGAGAAATCAACCACCTCAAAGGATGCTGGCAGCCTCCTGCTAGGAAAAAAAAAACCCCCACACAAATTGCATATTTGTTCCCTAAAGGCCTGCGTTCTGCCTTTGCAAACCCCCGAGGTGGTTGGTTGCGTTTTTCGTTGCCACATCTGACACCGGAAACCTCAGAAGAGAGAAGACGTTCATTCAGCAGGAAAAGCCGATGGGATCTTTTGGTGAAGTCGCCGTCAGATGTTCCTCGTAGCAACCGAACTAATGTTTTCCCCGAAGGCTCTGCTTCAGAAGTTTCAACGCAACGCTTCTCACCTGAACCTCAGCTGGGATGCAAACAGGTCGGTCTGCTTGGTTATGAAACGCAAATCTGAATATATCTATATTTATTATTTATTTTCCCCTCCTGGGTCCTTCTTTTTTTGCAGCAACGCGATTCCTTTTTTTGCAGCAACGCAATTCCTTTTCTCTTTCAGAGGTCAACCAAGAGGCCACTTCAAAGAAGATAAAACTGTGCTTAAACATTTCCCATTTTGCATATTTATTTTTTTTACACGCTTCGGGACACAAGAGGAAGCACAAAAGAGGAAGCAAACCTGTCGAAACTGAAACTCACTTGTTAGACTCTCAAGGAAAAACAAAGATGGTTCGCGTTGAGCAATTCAAGAGAGGTCAATACCAGAGAGCTAAAAGCAATGGCTACCGGGTTGTCCTCGACTTACAACAGCGACCACTCCAGAGTTACAACGGCACTGAAAAAAAGCCACATACGAACATTTCTCACCATGGCCACCTTTGCAGCAAACCCCCCCCCCCAAAACCATGGGATCAAAATTCAACTGCTTGGCAACTGGTTCGTATTTATGACGGTCGTCGTTGTGTCCCAAGGTCACGGGATCCCCTTCGGACGAGCAAAGTCCACGGGGAAGCCAGATTCATTGAACAGCCAGGTTACTAACTTGTCAGCTGCGGTTGTTAAGTGAATCGCTGCGGCGCTTAAGTTAGTAGCACGGTCGTAAAGTGAATCTGGCTCCCCCGTGGATGTTGCTCGTCGGAAGGTCGCCAAAGGGGATTCCCGTGATCCCAGGACGCTGCGACCGTCATACATGTGAGTCAGTGGCCAAACGTCTGAATTTTGATCCTGTGGAGATGCCGCAATGGTCGTAAGTGTGAGAAACAGTCCTAAGTCACTTTTTCCAGTGCCGTTGTATCTTTGAACGGTCACTAAATGAACTGCGGTAAGTCGAGGACTACTGTACCCCTAATGTACTTAGATTTCATCTTTAGTTCAGTTTAATTTAATTTTCTTTGACTTTCCGTTGGCCTAAATTCATAACCCCGGGGCTTTTATTAACTCAAAACTGAGATGAGGCAGGGAGGAAAATCAAGAAGTCGGCCAGCTGATAATTTTGCATTGGAACAGAACGTCACTCCGATTATTTTCTTAAAATAATTTTAGTTCTGTGGCTAACAAAGAGTCTTTCTTTCCAGATTCATCTTTATCCGTGGAGTTTATTCACAATTCTCACCTTTTTGTGTACAAAGCAGGAGAGACTCCGTTGCACACAGCTAACAGCTTTCAAAATTAATCCTTTAATTGCTTGTCCTTTTAAAGATTTCCAAGACTGAACAGTAAGAATTCCATCCAAACATATAATTAGTGAAGAATGCTAGGTGACATTGTTTTAATTCACTAATGGAGAAGACTCAAATTGTTCAGTATAAGCTACATCCAAGATATTTTATTTATTTATTTATTGCTGTCTACAGGATTGTAACATTTCAATTGTTTTACTCAATGTCTACACTGTTACAAGCGCATAATTGAGTGCTACTACTGATCATTACGAAAAGCAAGTTCAAATAATGGTAACTAGAGCTAGAAATTTAAATCACGGTGTCCCAACAACTACAACGGTCTTAGATAAAGCAGCAAAATTGGCCATTTTTTGGAGAGATTATTAATTGCCAACACTAGATGCAAACTTTAAGTCTACATAAAATAGAGGGAGGGCATTTTAAGATAAACAAACTCCATGCATATCAGTGGGCCTACTCTGAGTAAAATGAATTCCATTTCCAGTTCAATGAATCGCAATTCATGAATGCAAAACATCCCATCGCAAGGAACAGATCTGGGCAGGCAAAGCCACATACAAACTCTTTGAGATTTTGAAATTACACTTATTTGTGCCGTGTCTCGCCAAAAGCGATCATACAATATTGGTCACTGGCTCCAAAATTGGGTAACTGCAAAATTTGGTTGGGAAATTGCCCACTGTCTACAGCTCATTCCGAGCTATGCAACAGGACGTAAGTAATAATGACAGGGAAAAACAGGCCCATTAATTGTCTCACAATCTAGTGAATGTAAAACCTCACATTATTTTTCTCCGTGTTTAATCATCATCATCATCATTTAATGACCCCATCATCCCTTGCGGGGTGGAGTCTGGGCAACGGAATGGAGCTAGCGGAGCGTTTTAATGGCCGGATGCCCTTCCTGTCGCCAATGCGGAGCTTTGTTGAGAGATATAAAGCTCTACGTTTCTCCAGCTTTAATGACCTTTAGATGATTTGGATTGCAACCAACACTTAACACTAAAAATAATGACAATAAAATTCTGTCCTTGACTGGGAGGTGAATACAAGAGGCCCTTACTGGAACCGGAACAATCCTTAGATGCTGAAG
Organism: Oxyrhabdium leporinum; assembly: GCA_032468155.1. Taxonomy (NCBI): domain Eukaryota; kingdom Metazoa; phylum Chordata; class Lepidosauria; order Squamata; family Cyclocoridae; genus Oxyrhabdium; species Oxyrhabdium leporinum. The sequence goes on along the minus strand of JANHFL010009228.1, from coordinate 434 downwards.
CTGATCTCTTATTAATTTTTACTGCGTTAAAATACGCCCTTAAAACTGGGAAAAAAGCTGGAATTATTTCAGGGCAGCTGAGGACTGTTTTATAAATCCACAAATAAAGTATCTAAAAAAAGGAGAGAGAAGGATTGTCATTTCTTTTTTTAAGTCGGTGAATCACGAGTCTGACGTAGCAGATTCTATTTTGGGAATAGCTATCTGCACACCTGAGTATGAAGGCCTGAAGTCCGAAGTTCACATCTGGTAACAACCTACGTTAAACAACAAGCGACTGTGGGTGCTAAATTGCTGGTAGCACAGGACAATCTTCCAAGACAGGACACTCTCACTTCTACAGGCGGTCCTCGACTGACAATTTTATTTATTTATTTATTTATTTTTACATTTATATACCGCCCCATTCCGAAGACTCGGGGCGGTTTACAGCT
>JANHFL010009227.1:0-18456 GCA_032468155.1 Oxyrhabdium leporinum | reverse complement strand
TATTACCAAGCAGCAGTGTTAACATGGATGAAAGAATGGGTTACATTGAGGAATACAAGATTATTGACTCTGGAGGGTCATGATTTGCAATTGGGTTGGCATGCTTTTCTATGGTATGGGAAAAATAGGATACATGCATACTTTCAGTGACATGATACAAGAAATGCTTTACTGTCACTGTGGGGAAAAAAAATAGGGATCAACACTACTTGAAAATACCACTCTGGCTTTCTACTATGGAAGCACTCGTACATGCAAATATATTTAATATGGGAAATATTGTTAGATACAAAGATACTTCGAATGAAAAGGGAGAGCTCAAAACTAAACAAGAATTGAGTGAACAAGGGATCGATATGGTTTGGTATTCAGATGTGCAAATACAGTCTAGTTATGAAAAAGATGCTAAATTATATGTTTTTTTATAAAGAATCAGCCACAATAAGAATTACCCAACAAGCCCCTTCATTGCATCAGCAAGCGTCAACCAAGCCTGGGACACAGACAGCCTACAAAGTTAGCTATGACTCCTGCATAGACCCCTGGGAATCTGACAACAACCAATAGAATGCATTTATTGCACAGGAACAGGATGCTCAAGGGCAAGGCCCAAGAGAGGTTATAAATACCTCTCTCTCTCAATTCCATGTGGTCAGCTATCCAGAATCACACGTTTGGTAGTTCTGCTTCAGCATTGAACCATCTTTTCAATCAGCCTCCATATTTCCAGTGTTTTTCTCCCCACCTGGAACTGAACCAAATGGATATTTCTTCTAACACTACCTAGTGCTTCCTATTGACGCCTGTTATTTCTAGATACCTAATTGTCCAGTCATGTGGCAGGGAGTCAAATGCTTTATTGCAATTAATTCAAACTAAATTCATGTTGGTCTTCTTTCTCTTATAGTTTTCCAAAATCATCTTCTCAGTTAGAAGCTGTTGTCTTGTCTTTCTGCTGTTTGTCAGTTTTCTTTCTGCTTGGATGGAAAAACCTTGCTTTTAAATAGATGCTGCTGGATTGCATCAGCTACCATACCAGGTAGCAATTTAAAAGTAGATCGTAAAGTAGAAGTAATTGGTCAGGTTTTTTTTTTAAATTGTTATTATTATCATCCCTGCGTTAGCCAGGGACCACCGAGGTGGATGGTTGCCTCTGTGAAAGGATTTTTTGTTATTTTTACCCACAGGATGCCCAAATGCCAGTAGGCAATTGGGGGAGTCTCCTTTCTTGTCTGTACATGGTTTATTCGCTCACAGGAATCGAGCCGCTGACCTCAGTGTTGCGCAGGTCCAGCGTCTTACCACGTGAGCCACCATGGCCCCAAAGGTCAGGTGTTATCTAGTACTGATCCTTTTGATGGATCTTTCATTATCAGGTAGATTTTGCCAAGTAACATTTTAACCAATTTTCAGTTTCACCTCTGTATGATATAATATTTGGCACCAGGTGGATATAGACCAGTTAGGTGTTTCAATCAAAAACCATGCAGTGTTCTTCACCTGGTTGTTGATCTGTTCTCAACCTTTCATGCCTTTTTTTCTGTTGTCATAATAAGTTCTTTTATTTCAGCTTCTTTTTTTCTCCCTTTTCTAACTCCTTTATCAAAGCTAGATTCTTCATTCTTACTGTATTTCTTTGGGTTTTCCCATAATTTTGCCCATAATCTCACTGTTCCTTCTTTTCAGGTATTGCAGGTTCATTGCAGTTTTCCATTGATGGATTGGTAGAAACATTACTGATTCAACTGAAATTGGACATTGTGCCTATCGTGTGCAATTCAAACTTTGTATCTGATTATTTTCTTGGCTATGGCTATTATTTGTTGCTTTATTATTTTCAGTGTTTCCTTGATTTTCCTTGTTTCTAGATGTTATTTCTTGATCAGGTATTCTTTGGTCTTTTTGTTCTTCACCTTTTTTTTTCATGTGTTCTAGCTCACTTGCACCTGCTTTTAGCATACTAATTTTATTTTCCAACCTAGCTGTCCATTTTGGCAATGCACTATTTTATCCTCATAAAGGTAGTGAAGTAGATTGGGCTTAGAAAAAGTGACTGGCCCAAAATTACCTAGTATGTTTCCATGGCTGAAGATAGATTTGAACCTAGATGTGTCTGGTGCTACTTCAGCTCCAGCCAGTCCACCATTCTGGCTCTCATGATAGTATATCTAAACTGATTTTAATTATGTGTTTCTTTTTTATTTGTATAATGTTATTGTTGTCAGCCTTGGAAGCCATCATTGTGAGGCCTCTGAAGGCTGCCACATATAAGCACATGGGAATTAGGGAGGGAGTTCTAACTGCATGAGAAAGAACTCCCTCCCTAATTGGTAGACAAAACAACATTCTTTGTAAATGTGTCAAGGTCATCCTGAACAGCACCTGGAAGAGGAGTGACAAGAATAAAGAGGATGGGTATAGAAGTGGATTGGGTAATGTGACCTTTGATGGTAGAGAAAAGGTGGATCTTTGATTCTCTTTTGGGTGTGGAAAAACCTGGGCCTTCAGATTCAGGTTTTTCCCAGATGTGCCAACATGGTTTGTCTAATAAATTCTTACTTGGATGGAACGCTGAGTGCTGCGTGAGTTATTAGAACTTGGATGGAACGTTGACAATAGCAACATATATAGGATGAATTTAAAAGAACTGGAGCCATGGAGCAAAACTGGCAAGTTATATATATATTATTAAACTTCCTACATAGAACTGCTGAAGATAAGATGCTAAACTGATTCTAAAGAAACTTTATTGCAGCTAGGCTGTCCCTCTTGTTCCCTGATGGAGTTTGAAAACAGACCAGTCTCATTTTGTGACCACATTGCTTAGTGACAATAGTTCTGCTGGTTACTCTTCTTAAGAAGGAATTGCACAGATTGTGACCATGACTTCCAATTTCTTACCTACTTCCCCATTGACTTGTCTCATGGAAAGCCAGTGGGGAAGGTTGCAAATCACGATCAAATGACTGTGGTATGTTGTGGCAGTCAAGAGCCTGAGCCGGTTGCTGAGTGCTCCATTTGCAATCACATAGCAGCAGGGATGCTCGGTCCTCCAACCCTCCCACATCAACCAGACAGGAAACACGGCAAAACTAATTCTACAGTATTGTAAAATTACATGAACAGAGTCTTGCAAGTCCAAAGGCCCAAATTTTGCCTCCATTTTTAACTGCTTGATTTGTTAGTGTAGGTCTTTCCTAAGTTTCTTTCTCTGTTAAGTGGCTAAAGGTTACTGCCTCTCTTGTCTAATTGTTTCCTGGGCAGCATCTCCTCCTCTCTTTCCCCAAGATCATTCTTATGTTCCATTGAGTTTTAATTTTATTGGAAAAGCTTCTTCTACATCATCAACAGCTCTATGTGAGCAGAATTGTGAGCTTTTGAGTTTCTTTCCAGTTTAGGATTTGAGAGGGTTTTTATTTTTTATACTGTATTCAGTCTGTGTTAGATCTCACTCTAGTTTGCAAGATTTGTGTTTCCCATCTCCAAAGGGCAGGAAATCCTCCTGTCCATTTTATTCACAGCAGATTCTGGTATCCCAGAGAAAACCGCTTTGTGTGGTCCTGAAACTCTAGGTACCCAGCCCTGCCTTCAACTAAGAAATGTATATGTTACACAAAAGTAGGATTGAAGATCTGAATAATGTCCTAGAACGTGTCTTATTTAACAAACCTACCCCTCCCTGCCTCTTGAAAGAGAATACAGTACATGAAAGAGACTGCACGGTTCAGACACTCAGCAAGTTTCAGGCGAGGGAGGAAAATTATAAGGCCATTTACTGATGCCTGGAATTTATTTTTGAACTTCCTTGAACATATTATCAGCTAGAACATAGCTAGAATAGATAAAACACATTATTTTACTGATCCTTGTCAAGAGACAACCCTCATTTAGGTAGGGTATTTGCCTCATACCCAAGGGTGGGGGAATTTTATTACATTTGTAAACTTTCACTCTTCAGAGATGCATGAGAAAGTCCTGCTGAAAATAGGGAAACGTGGGCCACTGTTTCTAAAACCAGCCCGTGTGCACATTGGGCTGTGGCTGCTGAGGAAAACATCTGCTCCTTTAGCAGTTGACGGTTGCGGTGGGCCCTAAAAATGAATGCTTGGTTAGTTCTAGAGAGGAAACACAGACAGGAGGAAACGGAGAGTGGCAAAGTCAAAGCCCAGCATCCTGGTGCATTCTTGAAGTCTTAGACTGCAGCTCCTACTATCCCAATCTCTCCACTGGATGTAGAGAGCACAACGTGAGGTTTTTTTCTTAGAAAGGGCTGTTCAGAGGTGCATCGGATCAGCAAGCTAAACACATGATATTTGGGTCTCTAATATGCAAAGCAATTGTGTCGCTTTTATTTTCATGAATGAGGCTTCCAAGTATGCAGTTCCCCTTCCTCTCAGAATGCAGAGTCGGTCAGCCTGGAATTCCATTCCCCACCAATCCCATTCCCCACCCTCCAGTCAGAACTGAAGAAGCTTCTTGGATGAGAAGCGAAACATCTTTTCAAAAGAAAAACCAGAAAGTCCAGTTGCCTCTTGAAAAAAAGCACCTTTGGGTCCTGGAAATATAGGTTACCTCTGCCATGGAGGACTCTGGTTATATTTTGCCTCAGCTCAGGAGAAGCCAAAGCAATATCTAGTGTGTGTGACATACAGGTTTTCCTCGACTTATAACCATTCATTTAGGAACCGTTTGAAGTCACAACAGCATTGAAGAAAGTTACTTGTTTGCAAGAGTGGCAAAAGCTACTTGTGACCACTCCTCACACAATCTTCACAGCATCCCCACAGTCAAGGGAACAAAATTTAGGCACCTGGCAAACTGAATGTATTTATGACAGTTGCAGCTTCCCAAAGTCACGTGATTCTCCATTTACAACTTCCCTCAAGCGCACAATGGGGAAAGCTGGATTTGTTTAATGACCATGTGAGTCACTTAACAACTGCAGTTGAATCGCTTAATAATCATGGCAAGAAAGGGTGTAAAATCGGGTGTGACTCAATTAGCCTTCTTGCTTTACATTGGAAATTCAAGTTCCACTTTGTGGTTATAAGTTGAAGACTAGCTGCACGGAACATGATATAATTGGATTGTGGTATTACTGTTGCAAATGCCTGTCATACTCATTTATGAAATGAAACTTTTTTCTGTTCATAATGTCTGGAATATATACATGGTTTCCCCCTAAAAGACCATGAGAAAGAAAGATAAATGTTCTCTCCAGAATATAGCTGAAAAATGTAGGTGACCTGTCATTGTACTAATTCTGTTGATTTTATCAGGATTTGGGGTTGTGTAAGACTAGTGAAAGAAAACAGAATTAAGAAATTAATCAAACTTTGAATAAGTTCTCTCTGTCAGTTTCCATTACTGTAAGCAGCATTCGTTTCCAAACATCTGAGTCAATTTCAATTGAGCTGAAGGAGATTTCTTTAGAGATACGCCTGTAAAATATCATAGTTTTAGTGTTCAAATATTTATAGTTGTATGGGAATTAGAATCTAGTGATATATGGTCTGGGAAAGACAAATGAGAAATCCTTGTTTTTTAACAAATGGAGATTTTAATTATTTTAATTCTTTGAGCATCTTGATTATTACTAGATATCTGCCATTGTTGGCTTCTAACACTTCTTATTTTGCATTCATTCTGTAACTTCCTTTGTAAGACCAATATATCATTGTGTCATAATGTTCAGTTCATTATGTGCAAGACAACTCCTTGTTGGTTTCCTATAATGGGATGTTATCAGGTATGCTTACATTTCTGGTGTCTGAAATGTGGTATTTCCTTTCAATTTTGACAGAAGAAAGAAGAGCTGGTTTCCATAGCATTTGTTACTGCTGCCAACACCCAGTTTCATCTGCTTTTTAGTCTAACAGTGACCTCTGGAGTCTGGAATCTAACAGGGTATTTAACAGCACCGGGATTTATTCCATAGGTCACCGACAAGAGCGATGTCTTCTTTCAGGAAAGGAAACTGCCAGGGTTTTTTCCTGGCTTTGGCCAGGCTGTTGGGCGTTCCAAACCAAGTGGCATAAAGGAGACAAATGAAATCTCAGGTGATGATTGATTTGTTTTTATTCAAATTTATCAGTCACCCAACTCCAGGGGTTATAAGTGTCTATTGCAGATTCATTTGGAGTTCAGCAATTCCAGAAATGCGATTCGAGTTTGTTGCTACAAATACCTCTTTATTAGTTTGTTCCACTATTCAAACTTGTCCCAACCTTCCCTGTTGTTGTGCGTTGAAGTTGTGTAAGGGATTGCAACTCCCATTAATTCCCAGATTAATCCACATCTGGAGGGTACCAGATTCCCAAAGGTTATTCTATTCTCTGCATAGGACCGTTTATTTTATGCTTAGAGCTTAAGTGGGTTGTATCCAGATAATATGCTAATTGTAACCTGGGTATCTCTCATTCATCAGATAAATACAGGTAGTCCTCAAATTACAACAGTTCATTTAGTGACCGTTTGAAGTTACAACAGCACTGAAAAAAGTGACTTATGACACTTATGACTGTTGCAGCATCCCTACAGTCACGTGATCAAATCTCAGAAGCTTGGCAATTGACTCATATTTATGACCCTTGCAGTGTCCTGGGGGTCACGTGATCGTCTTTTGTGCAAAGTCAATGGGAAAGCCAGATTCACTTAACAACTGTGTTACTAATTTAACAACTGCAGTGATTCACTTAACAACTGTGGCAAGAAAGGGTGGTAAAATGGGGCTCACTTAACTCACTTAACAAATATCTCACTTAGCAACAAAAATGTGGGGCTGAATTGTGGCCGTAAATCGAGGACTACGTGTACTGAGTTAAGGCACTGTTGAAAATGTCCACTTACAGTAGATGCTTGTGTTGTTTGTGCAGATAGCTACAATAATACGGAAGGTTGAAAAAGAATGTACAATAGTTGTAGATAATATTGAGTAAGAGTTTCACTCCTTGACTACTGGAATTCTATTTCTCATACGGTTGTGGGTGGTTTTAATACAACTATATTTGAGAGGATTTTCCCCAGGAAAGAAGCCTATAGATATTTAAGTTAATTAAAATGAAATCTCAGCACGGCTTTATCATTGTCCACATACCCCATAAAGCATCTGCTCATGAAATCCTTTCTTTTGGCAGGTCCCAAGCTCACTATGGAACAATTTTTGAACAAACTTCCAAAGTCGCTGGTTCGAGATGGGCAAGTGATAGATATCCGGGAAGATCTTAAAAAGACCCTTCAGGTAAGATGCCCCCCTCCTCTATAATTTTGCATCCCCCTCTTGAAAGCTCCAAAAAACAAATAACAAAAGAGGTCCCAAAAACCTGTTTAGAATTATTACCAAGCCTTCTTGTTTTTTTTTCTAAATAGCTCTAGCAAAGAAAGCTTCCTTTCTTTTTGATCTTTGAATGTGTGGGCTGGTTGACCAGAAGGGCATCATCTGACTTAATGTCTCTTAGGGCATTCGAACATTGGCCTACATTTCCCTCTTTGCTTCCAGGGCCTGGATGGAGCACAAAGCCACGAAGTAGTTTTGGTGGAGACGCCCAGCCTTACAGCACTGAGGAAGAGGTAAACAAGCCTTTAGAATCCTCATTGGTTCTTTTCCTCTGAGTGTGTCTCATTATGGCAGAAATCCAAACCTGGAGTAAGCTGGAGTAACATCAGGAACACCTTTTAGTCTTGTTTTGAAGTGGAATCAGAGGTGATCAGGCACATGTTTTATATATGGAACCCTCTGAGATATTGATTCTGATGTCTCCAGGATGGAGATGATGGATTGCTTGAGACCATAGAAGGTTACTGGTAAATGTAGATAAAGTGGACTTAAATGGATGTTTGGAGGTCTGTATCCATCCCCTTCCTTATCCCTGATTTTATAAGAACATAAATCTTGTGTGACGTTGCCAAAATCTTTTTTGTGAAAAAGAAATGTTAATGTTCGTTTTGGCTTTTTTCTTCTGTTTTGTAAATCATCCTCCATCATTTTCAGAGTACGGCTTATATCAATCAATCAATCAATCCAACAAGCAAATCTGAAAAAATTGGAGGCACTTTTAAGAAAGTTTGACACCTTTTTCTCAACAGTTCAAGGTGTTTGCATGCCAGCCTCTATAACCAACCCCATTAAGTAAGCTGAATTTATGGTTTGCCTTCCTTTTCCATTTTAATCCCATTATGCATTTAACCACTCCTGAGAAGCTCAGTCTCCCCATATTTTATAAATTAGTGATCACCCACCCACCCCTGATATGTATGTGCAGGCCACTGTTTTCCCTGACTGTTTTGCATGCTGGAGTGATGGATTGTGGATGCTAAGTATTTGTGTGCCATAAACAGAACCAGCATAAGGTAAATAAATAAAATATACAGTACCCTTCTTCAGTCCATGTGTGTTGGGATTATAGCATGATTAAAAGCTCTGCTTTCTGGGAATGGTAGACCCAATACATCTGGAGATTGTTAGGACAGGCTGTATCTATGTTTTAAAAAAGGGTGATCACACCTACCAGTGTGCCTGGGTTATTCTGGCCTCCTTAAAGATGGTTTCCAGCACTATCTCCCTTTAACTCTTAGACTGGAAGGGAAGCAGAAGACAGAGGGGCCTGGCACTAACATTTCAACTCTTCGCATAAAGTCAGAGGATGGAGAGAAGACATACATTGTCAAAATGTCATTCACAGAGACTATCGGAGACTTGCGACAACATATTGCTCAGAACAGGTAGGAAGAATGATGGTTCCAACAAAATTTGAGAAGGATGCTAATTGTGGCAAATATCAGTTTGCCACAATTAAGCACAAAAACAAGCTCTGTCCCTGGTTTTGCATTTTAAACCAGTGGTGGGATTCAGCCGGTTCGGGACAGTTCAAGCGAACAGGTAGGAAAGATTCTGGCTGGCCCCGCCCCCACCCACCCCATCCCTTCCTGGAGTTCCCCATGTGCCCTGTTTTGACTCCCAGGAGGTTGCAGGGAGGCCCACTAGTCCCAAAATAGGGCATGGGGGGAGATGTGGCACGCCCACCCCCGCAGCCCGTTTTTCCTCCCAGGAGGCTGCAGGGAGGCCTACTAGGCCCCAAATGGGGTGCGGGATGGCCATGCCCACCCAGTCACATGACCAATAAGCCACGCCCACCAAGCCACACCCACAGAACCGGTAGTAAAAAATTTTGAATCCCACTACTGCTTTAAACTTATGATCTGGCAACTGTGATCTCAAGAAATAAAAGCATCAGTTCCCAAAGGGAGCCTTGGGATCATTTATTAAGCATAGGTTCAGAGCCATGCCTGAAACAAGCTGAGTCTCCCGCAATTTGGTTTATGTTGTTCCTGCGTGCTACCAATTTCATTAGATCCTGGCTTCCTCTCACTACAGTCACAATATTTGGGGCAAATGAGAAATAGTTGTTTGCAAGCCAAAGGTGGAGGCATTTTATTGTGACTTTCTACTTTGGAAAGAAAGGAAGAGGATTTGTTTTCAGCTTAAAATTGAGGAGGAGGAATAATGCCTTCTCTTCCTGATTATGAGCTGAGCTCTCATTTGTTCATCATTTGGTTAGGAAGGGCAAGCTTTGATTGGCTGTCAGATCTCTGTGAGTGCTTCAGATTCAGGTAGAAATACTCAAGCCTGTTCCTGGCACATTCTGGAACTTAAGAGGTTGCCACAGTTTGTGAAGCTCTGCATTTCAGTCATGAATCAGAAGATTTGGGTGATGCAGAGGCAGAAATCTTTATGGACTCTACAGAGTAGAGTGGAGCGGAGTGGAGAATAAATGTTTGTTGACCAGGGGCATTCAAAATCTAGATAGAGAGGATTTATTTACAAAGAGCTGTGCTTCAAGCTTGGGGCTTGCCTTATGTGGAGATCTGAGTTTGTCATATTTTCCTAATGTCTCAGAACTGCAACTCCCAGAATTCCTCATCAACCCAACCAAAGAGGTTAACAATAGCAATAACACTTTTGACTGATATGCCCGCTTCACAGTGCTTTACAGCCCCTTCTAAGCGGTTTACAGAGTCAGCATATTTGCCCCCACCAATCTGGGTCCTCAGGTTCTTGAAAATACAAACCCAATTCGTCTAGGTAGTGTTAGGTTGGAGAGGATGCCTGGAGGCCCATTTACTTTCACATCCAGTAACTATAATTCTTCTGCTGAGAAACTAGGATTGAGTATACTGGTAATCAAAGGCCTCAGGCAGCACCATAAAACACTAGCCATTGTCTGTTTGTTAACCCAACCTTTTGGCTGGCCTGACTTGTATGAATCTCATGATCTCTCTCTTCCTTCCATCTAAAAAGTAGTCTGCTATCCTCTTTTCTTCCCTTACATGCGCTTGCAGTGGCGTAGTATTATTTTTCTTGTTTGATGACTGATTGGAAATAAACTTCCTTCCCAAATGTTTTTTCTACAAAAAACAGCTGCATCCTCCCCCTCCCCCCCAAACTGGGCTACTGGAACAGCAGTTCTCCAAAAGGCAGTGGTATTACTTGAAATGTGGCATGCAGGAGAAAAGTAATATCCAAAAGGACTTTATTGGTCTGATAATCTTTTTCCTTCAAACCGATTTAAGAGATACCAATAAATCTGGAATATATAGATAGTCCTTGACTTACAACCATTCGTTTAGCGGCTGTTCAAAGTTATGGCACTGAAAAACGTAATTTATGATCGTTTTTTACACTTAATACTGTTGCACATCCCATGAGTCATGTGATCAAAATTGAGTTGCTTGGCAACTGGCATGCATTTCTGAAGGTTGCACTGTCTTGGGGTCACGTGACCATCATTCGTAACCTTCCCCGGCAGCTTCTGTCAATGGGGGGAAGCCAGATCTAATGATCACACAATTTACTTAACAGCTGCAGTGATTTGCTTAACAACTGTGGTAAAAAGATCGTAAAATGGGACAAAACTCACTTAACAAGTTTCGTGCTTAGTAATGGAAATTGGGAGCTCAGTTGTGGTCATAAATTGAGGACTGTCTATCATTGAATTTTTAAGTAAAAAATGATAATAATCTCCAAACTACCTAAAACTGAATTCAGAAAGGTCACTGGATTGGAAAAGTTGGGCAGACGTGAAGTGAGTCTGTTTACAAAGCTGGTTCTACTCTTTTCTAGGGGTGAAGCACTGGAGCCCTATGAGATCCTCAGCACGTTTCCCCTTCGGGTGTATAACGACGATGCTGTGAGCCTGGAGGAATACGGGCTGGTCCCCAGCGCATTCCTTCTGCTGAGGAGAAAACTCTCTCCCACCAAAGCAGGCGGGGAATAGCTGTAATGGTTCACAGTTAGGACATTGTGTGCCGCCTTCTCCTTCTCCAAGGTAGCTGCTCGGATACGAGCCAAAGGTCTAACTGTATGGAGCAGGTCCAGGAGGGAAACAAGTAAAAGTTGAAGTTCCAGCTACACGGGTTAGAACTAGCCACTGTATTCTGCCTTCCTGCCCCCCCCTGCCCCCCTAAGTAAACAAGCCAGGGCAAACTAAAGGAAGTTGAATGGCTTAGATATAGAGCAGTGTTTCTCAAGCTTGGCAACATTCCACTATGCGGACTTCAACTCCCAGAATTCCCCAGCCGGCCATAGAGCTTTACGCAACACTTTCTTTCTGATCCTGACAGAGGTAAAGACTTTAGCCTCACTTGCCTCATTCTACCCATCCCGAAAGGAACTGAAATAAATTGGCCTTTATTACCATTCCTTTAGGAATGTCAGTCTATTTCCGCAAGAAAAACAGTTGGGCAGTCAGTGCCAGCTGGCAACTCCTTGAGCATCGTAAAGCTTTTGTAAAACACAATACCTCTTTGGGGCATCACCCCCAGCAAAATATGCCTTCATTTTTTTTTGTACTCCAATGTTGTAAATCATAAGCAGGAAAGGCGGACATTTCTGGATCCTGTTCTAACGTATAAGGATATCCTGAAAATCATCAAGGGGAACCAGGGGTGGGGTGGGGAGAGCTTTCCCTCTGCGGGCAGATTTAATGTATGGAGCAGACTGAGTGGTTCAGCTATTTTTTTTCCTGGAAGAGCTGTGGCTGCAAGGGCTAACTGCGAGCTTTCCTCAGTTGTGTCTCTCTGGATGTCGCAAATTTAGCTCCCAACTTCCCCCTGCTCAGTTATCTTTTGATTTCCAGCTGGGAGATTATGAGAATAATCAGCAGGTATGAATAGGAGTTGAGTGGGAGTGGCCGAGTGCAATAATACAGCCGGTTCCTTCTCGCTATTTGCCTTGTCCTTCAACAGAAAGCGCTTTTTAATGACTTACCTAACTAACCCTTTTATTACTCATTGTAGCTACGGTGTTAGGTAACACAAAATATCCAAATAGTTTGTTAAGTCCCAAAGTAAGCTTATCTCTTGCTGTTGTCACTAGTTTTGTGCCCACTGGGTTCCATTTTTTTGAACGGGTTAATTTCCCTGCCTCTTTGTGTTGTCTGTTTGGATGAAGACTTGAAGCATTAAGCAAAGGGCAGCTTCTGGGTCTTTGTAGAGGTTCAAAAGAAGGCAGGCTGGATTTCTTCAGCATCCAAGTCTTCTGCTGATGCCCAGTCTTTCCTCCCTTGGGGTTTGGACCTTCCAGAATTATATCAGGGTAGGGATTGAATTATGCATTACGATTCCCCCCCTTGTAGCAGCAGTTCCTTTCATGCAGAAAGCTAGATGAGCAAATAGAAGGCTTTAATAATTAAAAGCACATTTTGCCAGCAACAGCATCTATAGTGGTATGGTGTTATATAAGCCCATGAGCTCTGTGCAAGGCCTTTCTGACCAGGAGGAATATCTTAAAACATCTACCATTTCTCTTAAGTCTGTCACAAAGTTGCAGATACATATTCTTTATGCAAAAGATATGCTAGATGCTTTTTCTGAACTTTAAAACTCAGTTCTTGGTGCTACTAAACCACAAATCGTTCAGCACAACCTACTTTTGCTAACTGCATGCTAGACACACTTGCAGTCAACTCAGCTGGTATCTTCCCAGAAAGAGCCATGAGTTGGACAAATGCTTCATTGTCACAAGAACATGTCTCTAATCACTAAAATTGCCTGCCACCCTGGATCCATAACATTTGACAAATTGTGGTAACCATTAGGACTATTGATTTGGGGCTGATGGCTGCCATGTTGGCGTCATCTGGATTTTTACAGATGTGGTAATCCTAATACTCAATTGAATCTATAAAATCCAAGGATGCCAGAGCAGGTATTTTGCCATTGTTCCCAGCTGCAAAAAAAGCAGTAAATTGGCTTCTGGTTTTCAAGACCCAGTGTCAGTCTCCCAATGTTTAAAAATAATGCCGGCTTTTCAACCAGGATTTTTAGAAGGTATTCTGTGTGATGCTATTTGGACCATAAACACACCAAAATATTCCCATTGGACAATGCCCTCATTAATACAGTATACTCAGCCAAAATTTGCTTAACTGTAGTATCTTAACTGATTGAATTTACATAACAAGCCAAGCCCAGTATGATTTAGGGTTTGGGTTTTGCATGTTGTAATCAGATGTGTTTCTTTCCCACCCCTTTCTCTCCATGAACAATAGACTCATTCTCCAAATGTTTATCTGTACGTAACCAAAGCAGCATTGTCTGCATACAAGAGGGAAGTTGTAGTAAGCCAATGTAGCCCTAGTCCAATTGAGTTTCCCACCTACACTTAGTATGGGTGGGAGGAAAATGAATACCATGTACCATGAACAAGGGAACTCTTTTTGGCAACTTCTTGTACAACTGTGCAGTGCAAGAGCAGCTGACATTTTATATTTACTTACTACTCTCTGGGAGGCAAAGAGAATGATGCCGATTGGTCCTTAAAGCCAGAAGGCAGGATGCATTGAGGTCTTCTTGAGAAATGCTGTCAAGTATTTATTTCTTGTCGCTTTTGCATTATTTTCACTAAAAGGCAACCTCACACATTGCCTTGTACTTTGGTGCTAGAGAAATGTTGTGGAAAGTCTTTTTCCTGGGAAAAAAAGACTGGCCACTGAACTGTAGACATGGGGGACAATTTTCACACCCCAAAAAAGTGCAATGATTTAGCCTCACATTACAAATGGTCGCAAAAAGCCCAAACACTAAATCCTATTTTAGATGCATATCGCTGCAGGAGGCAGTTGTGCCAAACACTTCCTTGTACTTCTGCCATTCTCCCAGCACATTTGGGATTTTTTTTTTAAAAAAAAGATAATATTGCAATGAAAGTAACTCAGTTGCTAAGAGTTAGAAAACAGATTTCCAAATGAATGAACAGAGTAGCATCCAACTTCTGCATCCAACCAGACCATTTTTTTATTTTTATTTTAAAAAAGCACAGAACCACTGGGATGGAAGTTTTTAGCAATATTTAATGGCATCTTAACAAAAACATGGCTGTTTATAAATTTTGCTTTCAGAAATTAAAAAAAAATGCACTTGGTCCAAGTTTGCAAAAAAATCAGTTCCAAAAAAGGGGAAGCAGGAAACAGCTCAGGCTAAAACAGAGTGGAAACTGCCTACCCCTCTTGGGGAGCAGGGGTGTTTTTTTCCATTGCCAGGTGGGACACAAAGATAAAAGCACTAATGGACTAGGAGAAATGCTCTTGCCACCCTCTGGAGAACCACTTTAAGGAAGGCTGAACTATATCACCATGTTTTAAGACAGATACATAGACACACTCTCCCCACTAACCGCTGGCAGAGAAGGCAACGGGAGCACGAAACCCTGTGCAGCAGTTTTTGCATTGCTAGACAAGAACAATCCCAGCAAGAGCAGATGTCTGCTGCTCTCTTTCCTGGGTTAAAATGAAAAAGGAACTACAGGAACTGACATTTGCACATTGAAGGACGTATGGTGATAAGAAGGGAAGAAGCAACCAGCTCTTCCCTTTTAATACTAAGGGCAGTCTGAGCTTGAAAAAGAAAAGCAGGGCGGGGGAGAGGGGGGAAGTAGGGGAAAGCTCTGCTTTCCAAGGTCCTTAATTAGAAGATTAGCATCAGTCTACCCCCATAGGCACGAGGAGAGGGGCCCAGCTGCATTCGAGGGAACGCGCCAGTCTTTGGAGACCACAGTGGAAGAGGGAATGCAATTCAGAGAAGAGGTTGGTCGCGCAGAGCTGACAATCACTTAGGAGGTGATCCATCTGGAATGCAGAATTTCCAAATCCTGGATGGTTTTCGTGTGGGGAGGAAGGTTTTCATGTGGGGCAGGGAAGAAGCAGGCTCAAGCTAACTTCAGGAATTGCTGCAGGGTGTTCTGTTCCACTGCTTCCACAAACAGTTCATAGTCCTGCCAGTTGGGAGAAAAGTAAACTAAAAAATAGGGACATTATGCAGTGAAAGGCTAAGAATTTCTTAGCATCAAACCAAAACAGCCTCTGGAGCCGAACAGGAGAACAGCTTTCATTACAGAATGTTCAAAGCCCAGCTAAAGACCTGTTCTTTTGCATCAAAACTGATTATATAGCCCTCTCCTTTGTAATCCTCTCTAGATACTTAACTTCACTTAACAACTGAGAGGTTAATCACAAGTCAAAAGTAACATTTGAGGCAATACAATTATATTTATATTGCTTAAATATAGTTGACACTATTGCTTCCATGTATTTCATCCCCTTTTATCCCATGAAAAACAATAATTTGGTGGAAACATCTGCAGAATCCCTGGGAGACACCCCTAAAACGTTAAACTAAATGGTTCACTGGTGCTTTGGCTCAGACACCAGCCAGGGTGTGTAGTCACAATTATGTTGAAAGCCACAAATACCTCTGCTGTCTTCCTTTCATAGCTATTCTGTCTGATACAAACTGAGTCACTCCCCACTATGAGCCTTTACCCAGAATTTGGCCCACGTATCAGGGACAGGCCTGCAACTTTCAGCATTAATACAATCCATAAATGCTAGACAGTATCTGAAAGTCCCTTTTTCCCCTACAGAACAAGGCTAACAATTAGTCTGGCAAGATGACATTTCCACAGTAAATGCCTTTTAACCTGCAGTATGTCACTATCAAGTGTCATCAAATTAAGGCACAGAATTAGAGATTTTTACAGATACTTCCAGGTAGAGGGAAAACTAGCATATCCTTATGCCCATAGGGCTGCTCCCTCTGCAAATGACCCTCTGACTTTGTCAGGAAATGGCTCAGGAACATAATTTAGGCTGGAGTCAATATTCATTTTCTTCTCAAAGAGATGCATCACCATAGTCTATTAATATTTCCTCCTGCTGTCAGCAAACCAAATAACTCTTCCTTACCCTTACATTAATGATTCATTTTATAGTCTGAGACATTTTGTAATAAGCACTTAGAGTATGGAAATGTACAGAAAGAGATGGGATTTTCCCTCCCTGTTCCAACAAGATTCTGTCTAGTTTCATGCCAAGCCCAGCAAGATTACAGCTTTCCTTTAACTTACTCAAGGGACTTTCACTGTAACAGATGCCATTAAAAATGTTTGGAAATAGCAAGTGTTGCCCTACACTTCATATTTGAACAAGGATTGTTGACAAAAATTCATTTAAACATTTGCTGGAGGAGCCTAAATCTCCAGATGCAGAACCCCTCCAGATGTTGATGAACTACAACTCCTAGCAGCCCCAGCCAGCATGGCCAATACTGAGGGATGCTGGGTGTTGTAACTTAGCAATATTTGGAAAGACAGAAGTTTCCTTTCACCATTCTAAATAGTACAAAACAACACAAGTAAGAATACCACCACAGTCATATTACGCACAAGGAATTGTTACTCTGAGTTACCTTATGCACAGCCCTTGTCATGTAGGCCATTCATTCATTTAACATTAATATTGAAATCTTGGCCTAGTCTCAAAATGAGGCTACCAGAGTCAGTATTCCATCCTATGTTTGTAGACTAGCCTCTTATGTAAAACTACAAGTTAATTATTAAAAGCCAGAATTTCCAGCTGGCCTAGCCAAGAGTCTTGCTGACTGGGAATTCTGGTTAACACCAGGCCAACATGCATGGAGAGAGAGTACAGAGAGAAGGGCAACATTTTCTCATTTAAAAGGGGCCAACAGAATTGAACAAAGTCTGGGTTGAAAGCAAAAGAAACAATGAAGCCCAGAGATGAGCAATTAATGTAAAACCATTGTGAGAGACACCAGGTGGCAGCACTTAAGTCAACCTTGGCTGATCTTTAGAAAGGGAAAAAATTGATCAAGCGGGGATGGGCATAATATTTCCAGGAAATTCAAGATTGCAGCTCAAACTGGGAAGTTAAAAACGAAACACACCCAGGAAAAAGTCAACGGCACTGGCAAGCCTCATCTGTATTGTAGCCAAATCCATGGATACTCCCATGCCAGGAGACTGACTCAAGGACATATTTACCATGATCATGACTGGTTCTTCATTCACCTCCAATTTTTTTATGCTCTTGCTAAGTAAAAGGCTAGGGAGG
This sequence comes from Oxyrhabdium leporinum, assembly GCA_032468155.1. Lineage (NCBI taxonomy): Eukaryota > Metazoa > Chordata > Lepidosauria > Squamata > Cyclocoridae > Oxyrhabdium > Oxyrhabdium leporinum. The sequence continues at coordinate 1,051 of JANHFL010009227.1, read as the reverse complement.
TAGAAATCCTTGGCCATACATTTAGTTCAATTAAACATCTACCAGTACCATCTAGTTTGAACTAAACAAGAAATCAGCCAGTCCATTTTGTTGTGGAGGTATAGTGGGCAACTCTACTTTTTTTTTTTCCGTTGCCTTCAAAGCAGTTTTGACTCCTGGCAACTGCATGGACAAGTCTGCAGTTTTGTTGGCATCAACCCATTGGCACATTGAATAGCCACACGAACCAGGATGCATTCAAGCGGCTGGTTCTTAATGAGATGCGAAACACTGTTGCAGGGAAAACTCTCCCAAATTGTAATGTAAAATACAGCACCTACTACCATGCCAGGGGCCACTCACCCCGCAGTAGTCGTCCCCGTTGAAAATCTGGGGAGGAATGGCTTTGGGGTTGCCCGATTTGGTTCTCATTTCTTCCCGAAGGGCATTGTCTTGGGAGATATCCACCATGTTGTACTTGATGTTCTTTCCATCCAAGATCCTGGTTACTTCGCTCTGCTGGGATTTGATCTGTGGGGCACAGGTATCAGTGGGGGAAAGGAAGAAGAGAAAAGGGGAAGAGGGTGAATCATCCTGCATTGGGATATGCAGAGAAGGCAACGGAAATACTAAGAGCCAGTCATACTTCCAGTGAATGAATCCAATCCTGGCTAAATACAGGCAGAATCCTTCACTAGTGATCAAGGAGATGGCAGCCCCCCACAGGAGAAAGGATGGCTCCACGCCTGGGGATGAGGAAAGAAGGAAGGAAGACTCCACGCCTCCGGGTGGGGAAAGAGCCTTTGGTAAAGGAAGACCCTCCCTCCCCTTTGTCACAGGATTGGATTTCTTCCCGTTCAGATTTTCCTCAAATCGCTCAAGTGTCTCCACTGGCGTGGGCGGGAATTTGGAACCGAAAAGGAGTTGCTCCATTTACACTTAAGGTCTTCACTCTCGCGGGGAAGCTAAAGGGAGGAGAAGCCCACCTAAAGCTAAGAGGAAAGATTCGTAGCTCTTCATAGGATGAAGAGACGGGCACATCTGGCTTAGGGCGGGGGAGGAGGGGGGAGGC
>JANHFL010009226.1:14171-25577 GCA_032468155.1 Oxyrhabdium leporinum | reverse complement strand
TAAGAGTATTGCTTATAAGTTGTAAACCGCCCCGAGTCTTCGGAATGGGGCAGTATATAAATGTAAAAATAAATAAATAAATAAAATAAAAATCACATAATAGTAAGTTAGTGACCATTAGTAGGGGCCGTGGTGGCTCATGTGATAAGACGCTGGGCTTGTGCACCGCTGAGGTCAGCAGCTTGGTGTTTTGATTCCCGTGTGCAAATAAACCACTCAGGGACAAGAAAGGAGCCTCCCCCGATTGCCTACTGGCATTGAGGTATCCCACGGGTAAAGATGACACCACCACCCCAAAAACATCCTTTCACAGAGGCAGCCAGCCCCCTCTGTAATCCCTGGCTAACATGTGCCATACGCTAAATAAAATTAATAAATGACCATTAATAACCTTTGTGTCTGATGTAGTATTTTGAGAGGATGTTTTCTATTTACAAAGAGGTTGCGGGGTAAGATTTCCTTGTATGTAAAATGATTAGCAGTACATAAGTTAGGCATAAACACTGACACCTCTCTTTTTTAATTTTAATTTTTGTTTTGAAGTAGCTGGTCCCCATCCTAGAATGCTCGCGGCCATCCTAGTAAGAGTTTTGTGAGATCGGAGACATTTTTGAGAAATCAGTATAATGCTAGAGTTTTCTTTAGTCTTCAAATTTCCTATTGAATTATTTTTATTAATAAAAATTAAAAAAAAATATCAAAGAAGGTTGATGGACTTCAAAGTGAAATTCTTGGGCACATTGCTGAGACACTATATATGAGCTGTAGTCTCAACATTTTGGACTGCATTAGATTGGCTAGATAAATGGCTGGTTTCCGTTTAGCAAATCTATGCTTGGTTGCCTTGGTTGAGCTAAATTGTTAAAGGAAAACACAATCCTGCTTTTTTTTAACATGGGGTCCAATAGACAAGCTAAATTAGGAAAACAAGCAAGATCTTAGAAGATGTATTCTGTGTTATGGAGAAGTCCATGAAATTATCAGGAGCTGAATTCAACTCAGAGGCAACTTACTATATCATAAAGTGCAAGTGCTTGTTAACTAATCATTTTGTAGTGTGCATTGCGAAGTTAACAGGTTTTGCTGGCACCTCTCAATAGCATAGAGCTTTTGTTGGCCCTCAAACATGCAGAAGTGACAGACCACTAGAAGTAACCCAAATTAATTCTCAGTTTCCCTTTATCTTCCTGCCTACGTTTCTCTTCACTTGATCCTCCTCCTTTATTTGCTCTAATAGCTTTGTGTTAATAGAAGCAGCTTGTACAAGGAAGATAACCTGTGACAAGCAGAGGTTCCAGTGTTCTTTTCCGAATAGTGAATGTTTTCAGCTTTACTGACAAGTGCTTTTTAAAATTATTTATTTTTTAATTGTTGCATGGGAGGGTGGGTTATTCCTCTGCATTCTAAAAGTGTTGCCCGCTACTAGTACTTATGAAAGGGGTAAACCGGGCTGTTTTGAGAAAAAGTCAATTTGCATTTGCAGTATATTTCAAAGAGGGGGGAACACCTGGGCAAAATTCTAAAGGGTGAAGTGTGTTCATTCTTATATTTATTTAGTGATGAGCATCTGCCAATGTTCTCTCTTTCATTGCACAAGCTAACTTCCTCTGTAAAGAAAAGAAAGACCAACCCTTCATACCACACACAGAATGCAGCAATAAGAAACAACCTATCCAGTCAGCAAAGTCAAATCAAATCATTAAAAGGAACACAGCTTACTTTCCACATAGACAGCAGGACATAGAAATCAGTTGATCCAACTGTCTCCTTCCTGTTCTTTAGTTGTGACTGTAAAGGGTGCTGACCAGATAATCCATGTTATCTGCTAGCACCATCCTGAGGGATCCAGGTAGGTCATTGACTTGGGCCCAGCAACATAATTGTTGGCAATATTCAGGCAGGCTGTGGGATTAGAGTCAAAAAAGATCATGCACGTGTTTCTTTCATGCTTCTTCATCTGCAGATATATTGCACTAATGATCTTTGATATCCAGGAGGGTTTTTGTTGTTTGTTTATTTGCTTGCATTCTTAATCAAGAGTGCCAACAAGTTTAGGTGCTCTTATTATAAGGTCGTTCACATTTTTGTAAGCCGACTTTTACAAAATGATCCTCTGCAGCTGCCCACTGTTCCAGGTAAAGTATAATTAAACTGTAATAACCATCACTATTAAGCACTCGGTGCAAACTCTAATAAAATTAGATGACAAAAGTGATTATTTCATTTAAAAAATCTCATTATTATTGAGATTTACCATTGAGATTTCAGTAATGATTTGAACAAGAACAACTGCCCAGGAAATCTGTATGAGAAATCATTATCATTTTTGCCTGCTCTTTGGAACATCTTCCTCCCCCGAGTGAAGTCGGCTCCAACCCTCCTTATCTTCCATTAGAGCTTAAAGACTTAGCTCTGCCAGTTGGCTTGGGGCTCCAATGGAGAGGTTTCACATTAGAGGTAGTAGATAGATTATCCACAGATCCCAGCCTCTCCCCTTCTCATCATATTCCTTCCCTCCCCATCTTTTTAGCTTGGTTCATTTTTATAATATTGTATTTATATCATTAGTTTTTATACAGTTTTATCTTTTAATATTGTAGCCACCTAGAGCGGTAAGGTGGGTGGCTAATAAATTTTACAAATAAACATACAATTATATTGCTGAGAAGAAATTCCCCAGTTGTACAGTTCCAAACTTGCTGAAATCAGTGGTGATTACTATGGGGAATAAAATACAGACATTACTTCATTTGTTCTAACTCTGAGATTGAAGCTATGGCAGCCCAGTGGACATAGGTTATTATGCTTGAATATCAGTATAGTTCACTAATAGTTGCAGTTCCATCATAGCATTGGCCGCACAGTTTTAATGCAGACAGTCCATTAGTGTCCGTGATTTTTAAATATAATGACAAACTAGTCACTGATTGATCTCCTGCTTCCAAAAAGAATTCTTTTATTTTCATACTCAGGGTTTTGCCTCTATTGCAATCAATAGGTACACAGCAATCTAACTGTCTAAGCTGATCTTTCTTACCAATATCTTAGGTTGTGTCCAGAAGCTCAGAGGAAAAAAAAAGTTTCTTCATATATTCTATGATTCAAGTTGGAAAGAAGGCTAATCATTCTTTCTATGTGTCCGGATTCAGATACTTGTTCCTTTATACTGAATATTTTGCTAGGACAGAATCATATTTTTGAAGAAGGTAAAGGAGATCAGATTTCAAGGGGATCCACCTAAGCGCACTTCAAGCTTCCTGTGACTTCTAACTAGCTGCTTAGACCAAGAATCCTTTGATAGTCCTTTCAAACACTTATTTTATTTTTTTCTAAATTCTGTATCAGTCTATTTCATGAGTAACACTACTCAAGAATCAGGCAGTATTGGAGGTGGGCATTGAAGCTTTGTGAGTCAGTAGCTTGATTTTGAAGTGAGATCAAACCCAAATCACCCAACCACTCATTTTATCCTTGGTGTGTGTGTGTATGTATATATGTGCATGAGTGTGTGTATGCCTGCCAATCTATTTGTTCTAACATTTTAGAAGAGCAGAGCTGTTCTTGTTTGATATGCATCTCAACTTTGATTGTGGGTGTATAATATGATTGTAGAAAGCTACTTATCACTGTCCTTTGGAAATGAATCAGTGGCTAACACAATCTATAGAAAATAATGCAATACTTGTTATCACCATTCAGGGTTTACCAAAATGAGTTTTGCTTCTGGGAAGAAACATCTGTGATGCCAGGCTGGCATTAGAACAGCTGTCAGGTAGATCTCCCGACCATCCAAGAGGATTAGATTCCTGCTCTGTTTCAGACAGGAACAGTATTTTTACCTTGTGTTTAAGGGGATTCTTTTGGTCTATGGGGATATCTTGAGAGGTCAGCATAAGTTGTGCTTCATTTCGCTCCTGAATAAAATTATTGTTATCGTCTTCAACTTTCTACCTTCTCCTAACAATATTTTGGCTGCTTTCTCTTTCAAGTATCAGTTTCCATTTTTATGAATAAAACTAAATATAAATAAACTACTAGAGATTAGTATTTTGGATATAGCTGACTTTCCTCAATTTTGATCTTTTTTAAAACCACATTTCTGAAAAAATATAACATTTACTGAAAACTCAGAATCTTGAGGGGAATCAAGTGTAGAGAACTCTTCATTTGTATCCTATAACCATGGTTTATGACAGTGCATTGTGCAATCCCTGAGAACTGTGGTTTAGTCAGTAAGTGATGTGTAAATCAAGGCAGGTTTTTTTTTGTCTTTTGTTTCAGGTGCTATTAAAATGATCACATGTGACATGGAGCATCTGTGTATGCAGAAGTGTGTATGTAATGTATAGGAATGGTGACTATGGCCCCTTGGCCCACCTGTTATTGATTTCTTGCTTCTGCCTTAGTGCAAGATGAAACCATTTAGGCTAATTTGGGGGAAAGGGGGCAGAGGAAGAAGCTGCAAATTTACACTCTGAAGAATGCACATGTCTTAGTGGGTCTTTGTGTCTGATTTTTGTAGTGGACAATCAGCTGTCATGTCTGAGGTCTCATTCTTGTTTGCAATTCTAATCTGACTGAGTTATGGCTGGGAGTTTTCTACCATATCTAGCTAGCAACTGAATTAAGGATTATATGTCTGAAGATCTGAGATTTATTGCCAAGCCTGAGTGTGAAGTCTGACAACTGATATGTTAACTATTAACTTAGTTGCAGAAAGCTATTAGATGCCAGCAAAGAAATACCAAAAACTCTCACTGTGCACTGCCATCTAGTTAATATCCAGATTTTTACAGCTCAGATAAGGTATCCTTAGTCTACAGTCAGAGGAAGAACATAGGTAGGACTTCTAGGAGAATCAGGTCCTCTGTTGTTACCCAGATGACTCTGGGTAACAGCAGAGCATTGAGAATAAGTGAATATTTTTAAGGTATTGAAAGCAAGGCTGAGAAAATTAGAGAGAATACACAAACTGATGGGACTGAAAATCAGAAACTAGTCTAAGACCATAGTTTGATACCAATGATACACAAGAGCCAATGTCTGAACAATGGCAACAACTATTGATAGAGCAGCCTTGTTGAGGCTTGACGTATATGGAACATAAAACACAAAGCTTCTGCCCTGTTGCCAGGCCAGACCAATAACATCTTTTTCTACAAATGTAATTCCTGAATGGCTGTTAAAAAAAGTATGAAAAATATATATAACCAAAACAGGTACTTGATGACATAGGTTTAGCAGTTTGTGGAGAAAGGGAATCTGCTGGAAGTAAAAAAAAGGGGGGAAAAAGAGAGAAAGGCTGAATAATGTGTGCAAAAATAGAGATATTCTTTTGAGAAATTGAGAAATCCTTTTTCAGCTATAGGATTCTCGAAGTCTAGAAAGTTTAAAAAAGAGACCACAGAGAAGATAGCACCTGCTGTCCTTTTTGGACCATTCATGCAGATACTCAGCTGCCTTGGTTTACCCTTTCTTTGGAATTTTACTCAAAAGCATGGTGAGATGAATATGAAGGATTGAATGGATGAATGAATACAGAATAAATATTCAGGACTGTTTAACATTATAAGGGAATATTTTATGCCATCTATAGTTCATTTATGCTTTTGCCTATTCTGTATAAATTTAATAACAGAAGTTGCATGAAGGGACTTGTACCTGGATTGCTTGATATCCATATTTATCATTTTTGCAATGTAGCCTTGCTCGCTCTGCCATTTGGAAGAGTAAATTAAAATGAATCATAATTATGCATAGTGTCGGATTCCAAAACCAAGAATAACGCATGGTGATTCTTCCAAGATGAGTTCTTTATAGTTTTCATACTTATAGACAGAAACTTGCCAGACTATCTGCATCCTCCATGTACTCTGAGAACTATTAATGAGGGGTTGTCTTCACACTTTGTCTCTCACCCAAAATTGTTGAACTGAGTTGTCTCTTATTCCTCTAGAATGCAGCCCCTCCCTCTTGGGAATCAATCCTATTACATTCCATCACACATGGCCTCTTCAGGATTTTCTACAATGTTTGCAATGAAGAAGATGGCTCAGTTGCCAACTATGGGGTCCAAAGTTTCCTGAAGGACAGAAAATACTTCTCCACAAAGATTGATTTAGCCATATGTAAGAGTCATCTGTCCTTGAAGCAGTAGTTGAATTTGACTGTGACAATTGTTAGCCTAAACATTATCAAAACTTTCTGAGGTATGTCCTGGATTTCAAGTCTGTTTCAATTTGCTTTGGGGCTGAATTCATGCCTCAGGTCGGAAGTCTAATGGAATCCCTGCATGGCCATTGTTACCATCTGTAACTCGGCAGTTGCTTTCCATTTTTCCTGAATGGCATTTTGAGTCAAGATTTATTTTATTTTTTTTCAAAACTGAAGCATGCATATTTTTTCCAGAGCTTTCAGCCCTTTAATATTGTACTTGTACAAATGGGAAAAAGGACAAAACATCATCAAATTCTTTTTTGAATGATGTTGTACTAATGGGCATATTATTTTGTCTTTACTGGAAAACTGTGTCTTTACTCGAAAACTATACAAATAGAGTATTGTTGTAACTACTAAAAAAAATCACATCAAATTTGCTATACATTCATCAAATTTATAAAATCTCCTGACTCCATAGCAACTCTGGAGATTGATAAAAGTAGTATGAAAAGAATATAATGAAAAAGAAAATAAAATGACACCCAGAAAGAGCAAGAAAACATACAATCTAGCATACATATTCCACAAAAGCCCTATTATCTATCCTAGGGAGGAACACCCAAGTTTTTAAGAGCTGCTGAACAAGGGCAGAATAGGAGCCATTCAAAATTCAGGCGGGGGAATATGATTAAAATTCCAATAATATGTTTCCCCACAAAATATATTTTGGTGCTTAATAGTCTATATTTTCTGTTTATTAAGATTATGTACATAGGATGTTGACAAACATTATATTGAACATTTATACAGGCATACATTCACACCAATATTTTTCAATCATAAAAAAATTGCATTCTCAGAAAATAGTGAATTGGACAATTGCTGCTTCTTCTTTTTTGTCATAGGCGTTTACTTTGTTTTTGTGCATGTTCACTGACTGTCATGTGCATGGTATATTGACAAAGTAATGCTACATAAATATAAATAAAGTAAGGGAATAAAGGAAGAGTTTCTAACAAATAAAACAGACATCGGTATAAACTACTAAATGTAGAATGTTTGGTTAGCTAAATCAAAGTTAGATTAGCTAAGTCATTTGGTTCCATTTTCTCATCCCACCCTGGCTGGTTTTTACATGTTTCCAATCAAAATGTATTATAATAGGAAGTGCATTGTCACCATCCTGGCAACGTAATTGTGGAATATTTTCAATAGTGTGTGTACAAATCCTTTCTCAACTGCATCATAGTCCTCTTTACTGCTGGATCCATTTTTTAACAAATATGAACAAAATGCTCCAAATTCTGCTACAGTAGTTCACTTTTGGCCAAGCTGGAATTTCAGTGACAGTATTTTCTTTTTATCATAGACAATAAATCAAGGATCATGTATAATGCAATATCTAGACTTATATAAAGCAGAAATAAGTAAAATATTTCTCGGAGAACAGTGTCTTTAGAAAGATAAATAGTCTTGCAGCTGCAACACTATTGCAATAAGGAGAAAAAGTAGAATATTCTATCCAAAAAATAAAGGTTTCCTGAGCCGCCTTCTCATGAAGATTGTTGATGACAAAAACTATAACTTTATTATTTGTTTAAACATAGTTTGTTGACTAAGTCACAATTTGTTAAGTTTGCATAACACTAAACAATAAACTAGAGGGATGGGATCATGCATTTCTCTAAGCCATAAACAAATAGCATTATAACTTACCATGAAGTGCAAACTCTGGCTCTAATTCATTTTTTATAAGCAATAGCATTTTTTGTGTGTTCTACAAGCAATAGATCCCAAATTCAATTCCCATCAACTCTAGTGCAGAGCAGTGGGGTTTATACATTCTGCTAAGCTCTATTGTTATTTGGTTGGTTCTTTTGGTGAACCTTGTCAATTGTACATCAGCAGAATGTGTGTATTAGGTCAGTAAGTACTTGAGCACTATCTGCCTGAGCACCTAGAAAACCACCACTAAACACTACTGGAATATTTGAAGAAATAATTTGATGGATACATGCTTCCCATTATACAGATTGGATGTGTGTTTGTAAGTGTGTGCACGCTGCATTCCAGTCTGTCTGTGTCTGTCTGTCTGTCTGTCTGTCTGTCTGTACTTATCTCAGCCTCCATCCTCTTTAGCTGTAATTCATAGAGTTGTGTTTTAATCTGCAAAAGATATTCAAGTCTCTGGTGTAATTTTAAGGAAGCATTGAACAGCTCACCGAGTCTGCTACTATCCAAGTCCTGTTGCAGCCAAGTTACCTAAGAAACTGTTCCTGCCATGTATAGTTTCAGGCCAACTAGCTGAGCATGAAGTTCCAGTAGGAAATTTTAAGTGTCCTTGTTCAGTCTTGACAACCTTCTTCCTTTTTAGTGCCTCCAGACAATGTGATTTGTGGGTCACTTGTCCAAGCCCACATTAAAAGCAAATAGCACATGTAACCAAATTAATTCCAATCTTAGAATATATGAAGAAACCTAACTATACATAGGGTATCTTTTCCAGAGTATGTACCAGATTACCATCACTCACTGTGGTGGTTCTTATTTTACACTAAACCATTATGCAGTTAGTTTTATTTGAGCATATTGGTCAAACCTGGACAATTGTGGCTTGTTCAGTAAACTATAATTAAATACTACTGCTTCCATGGTGAAAGGATCAGCAAGTGACATCACCGTTGCCCATGGATGCCCAATTGGGGGCTCCTTTCATGTTCCTGTTAAGTTGCCCACCAAAGTGGTACCCATCTATCTACTCACAGTCATTGCTTTCAAAGTGCTGGGTTGGCAGGAGCTGGAGAGAGTGACAGGAACTCACCCTGTCATGCGACAGCAACTGGGTCTCAAACACAAGCCTACCAATCCTCAGCCAGGGTCCTAACCCCAGGTGAGCCACTGCACTCCACTATAATTAAATAATATAAAAACACAATTATATTGCCTGGTTGATTGCATAAACAAAAAATGAATTTCTGAATTGCCTAATTTAATAGAAAGCAAGTTGGAAAATAGCCATTTAAGAACAAATCCAAAATGGAAATTCTTACTGCTCTGTCTTTAATAAGCTGAATTATGCCTTTGAAAAGTAAAAAAGATACCTTAAGAAAGAGTAGGAGGATAATATCCTGTTTTTCTGTTGAATGGTGTATCTGCTCTGAAAATGAGTACTATGTTTGATAGGAAACTGCAAAGCATAGCACTGCAGGCAAAAAAAATACATAATCCTGGAGGAATTATTTTGACTAACAATACAGTGATTTGATACAGTAAAATGCAAGACTATATTGCCATTACAGTAGTCCTCAACGTATGACCATTTAATGATGACCTTTGAAAAGGTACTTTGTGGCTTATAAATCACTTCTGACTATTGCAAAATGGAATGTATACACACACACACACACACACACACACACTCCTTGGATAGGCAGCTCTTTCAGACAGCTTCCAGAGATGAGAGGGAGTCCTCTTAGTAAGTGGCAGCAGCAACTTGCAACCTTCCCTGCTGGCTTTCCCACTGCCTCCTGGCCATGGTGGGTTGGAGAGCTGGGCCAGACCTTCTAGGCTAGGCAGGTTTCCACATGCCAGTAGGCTCTGTAGCCTATACCAGGCCACCTGGAGCCTCCTTCACCCCCACCCCAGGTACCCCCCACACTGTGCTTAATGACCCATGAAATTTCTTAACAATTACAAATGGGCATGCTGGAATTGCAGTCATCAGGCAAAGCAGTCACATGAATATTCTACTTAATGATTATTTCACTCAATGACCAAGATTCTGATCCGAATTTTTGCCATAAGATGGCTACTTATTGTTATTTAATGTATTGATTTAAAATAAAATTTCGTTCTTCCAAATGAATGTTTCTTACAGAATGGAAATTCATGCATTTTAAAGGAAGGAATTGTTGAGTTTAGCTAATTGTTGAAAATGCACTGCTTAAAATAAACCTTGTGTCATTATCTCTGCTGTTATATAATTTCCATTTTGTTGCAGATGATTTATTGTTTTTTATGGATGCTATGTTCTTTTGAATTATATTATAGCAGTTGGAAAATAATAGGAAGACAGTGGAAATGGGATTTGGATGCAAAACAGTTACAAAAAAATGTATACTATAAAGCTGGAAGAACACCCAATTTTTCATAAATTTTACATAAATTATAAAATATATCTCTATATATTAGACAGTGATCCAAAGAATTCACATTTTATTCTAAATTTGAACAAAATATTCAATGGCCGAATGTCTCATTTGGAGGATTACTACATACAAAATTTGGACTGCATATAATTTACTTTATATAATTTTGGATGGCACGTTTGATTAAAATACCCAAAGCCAAATATATCAAGATAATTTAAAGAATACCATTAAAATACAATTAAACAGTTTTCAAAAATCTATAAACCAAACCAAACCCATAGGAGAGTACATTCTAAAACTTACAGATAGTGTAACCGTTTCACAGGCTGTATACTTCCAGTGGATCCCCTGGTCTGATGACATAATTAGAATTTCCGGAAGGTCAGTAGAGTCAGGGGCAATCTCACGGTTGGGGGGAAATGATCTTCCAAATGGTGGGTGCCACAGCAAAAAAGGCCCTTCTCCTGAATGAAATTCCTTGCCCTACATGACCCATATGTCTCACTTCCTCCTTTCCCCTTATTGTTAACTGATGCAAATGATAATAAACCAATTGTTTCTGATTTTTTTTTCTAGATGTGGTCTTCCACACATTACCTTTTTGTTTCCATATAGTAGAAAGACAACACTTTTCAGAAGCTATTGGGATGTTTTTAGGTTTATTCTTTTAATCTGTATTTCAACAAAATTAATTCAACTTCTATTTTTCTGTTTCTGTTCCTTTCCCCCCCCATGATTTCTTATTTTGCTTCTGATTTTTTTTGTCAATCCTGAAGCTGTCCTGACAGAAGCCATTCTGTCCACTTCAGTGTTGCCACACTGGAGCTGAGGGTCATGGAGGAGGGGTTTTAGATAGAGGGATTTTTGAGACAAAACAAAATACTTTCTCTTGGGAACCAAGGGCATTCTCATACCTGGTTGGTATGGCGGAGTGATGCCACCCAGTTGTTGGACTGCACAGTGATTGGATCATGTAACTGATTGCTTTGAGAAAGTAGAAAATATTTTACCTTTCATAAGGTGAAAACCATGGGAATTTCAGAGTCGGTTTTCACCAGATATGTGCCCATATATTTACAAAAAAAGTAAACTTTGA
>JANHFL010009226.1:0-14161 GCA_032468155.1 Oxyrhabdium leporinum | reverse complement strand
TATAATAAAAAGTAACGTCAGTTGTTGAATTAAAACTTCTACAAAGTTCAGAGTCACTTTGAACTTCAAGATGTTAATAAATAATAAAAATTATAACAATATCTGCCCAGAGTTGCCTTATCAGGGATATGGTTAGCATATAAATTTAATAATAAAATAAATAATAATACCAAGGAATGCTATATCTGTCAGTTCAAGCATCACAGGTTTCTAACTCCAACTGTTCCCTTCCTACTTCATTTTCTATGGTAAATGGTAAAGAGTATGAATTAACAAATGGAATAAATATTAGGTATCTTGCATATCTAGGAAAGTAAGAAAAGAAGGAAGAATGTAAGTGATCTAAACAAAGGTGGTTATGGATTGGGGCTGATGAGTAGAAGTAAAGAAGTGATGGAATAAGCTTAATTCTGAATGATAGAGCAAAAAAGATGTCTGAAAATATGAAGCGGTGTGTCTTGGTAGTTGTGAATGTATGTGAAAATGCAAATACGTAAGTTGTTATAGTTGCATGTTGTACTCCAGGTGATAATGGAAGAACCAGATGTTGGGGGGGGGGGATATCAACATTCTGAGTGAGGACAAAGTGTTTTTTTCAGAGTCACAAGAGAGAAGAGGTCAGCAACAACTCAGCTTGGAATCTTTGATATTTAGGAAGAGAGCCAAGTCATACCCTTCCTAACCTTTCTGAGGGGGTATATCTAATAGTTATGCAGATTTTTGCTTTAGTTTAGCAAGATTCAACTCCATAGGCAAGCAACAATAAAGAAACTACTCTGGAGGAGCTCCTCATGACATTCTTGGTTCCTTGTGTCTGACACTTGAATGGATAGGTGGGGATGAGAAAGGGTATAGAAGAACTATTATATCATTTGCAGATTCAAGAGTAAATGTGGTGATTAGTGAGTATCCTCTCAGAAAAAAAATATGTTTAAAGTTCACGGTTTAGCACAAATATATTCATCTTATACATGGCAAAGGAATGACTTTGATTTGATTATAACTACAAAGTTTAAAAAGGAGTGAAGGATCAATGGGTGATGAGAGGTAATGTAGACCATTGTTGGATAGTGTCAACAGTGGATCTTGGGGAAAAAAGGGAGAAGGAAATAAAAGAAATTGAAGGAAAGGAACTAGAATAAAAGAAGAATAACTACAGGAACAGAAAGAATATTCCTCTATGGAAAGATAATTAAGAAACTGATTAATCTCTCAGAGGGCAACTGGAAAGTGGAAATAAGAAAACAGAATGGGAAAACACCTTGGAACAGAATGACACAGATATATTAATGCAAAGTATGAAAAAAGTTGTTTTCTGAACTAATCAGGTGAAAGGACTTGATAAGAAAAAAAGGCATATTAAAAATGGTTGCAAAAAAGGATAAAAGGTTTTGTTCTTAAAGAAAAAGATAGTTGCAAAGAATGCACTTGGAGTGAAGAGGAAATTATTAAAATGAGGTAGAGAATGTGCAGAGCAATTTTGATAGCTATACAACATTTTTTAGAAGTGAAGAAGAATGAAGGAATCTCCAGCAAAGTGAATGATATTAAAAATAAAAATGATGAAATCATTTGGTAAAAGATGTATATGATCTGAAGAGAAACCAGAGTCATTTGGGATGAGAAACTGTTGGAAGAATATTTTAGATCTCTTTATAGGAATGATAGTGATATATGAAAGAGTGGAAATGATGAAAAGAAAGCTATAAATGCTGTAAAAAGATTGAAAAATGGTCAGAATATAACTATCTCTTTTAACTATCTAAAAGAGTCAGTTTGCTGTAATGGAGAAGATTCTGGCATAGAAACCAGGAGATTGTGAGTTCTAGTTCCACTTAGGCATGAAAGACAAATGGGATAAAAATATTGTAACTTAGGAAATTTTAAATATAGATATATCTTGCACATGGAAAGGTTGTGGACTTGTTTAACACTAGCATTAAGACTGTAACTGTCTGATGATTGGACGAAAACTGATATTGTTAATGTAAAAAGGAAAAAAAAATGCCAAAGAAAATGCAAAAATGATAGGGAAATTAATCTGTTTAAGTGTGCCAGGAAAGGCGTTTGGTTGAATTCTGATGAGAAGGATAGATAAGATGACATTAGCTCAATTTAGAAAGTGTTGGACAACAGATATGCTGACCAGACTTTTATTCTTTAGCAGATCATTGAGAAACATATCAATGTGAGAAAGTTTATTGTCTGTTGTTTTAAAGAAAGTGTGACTAAGTAAACAGGCTTGATTAAGACACTGTTTTGCATGAATATAAATGCATTGTGGGATGTATTCGGAAACAAATAGCCCTAGTGAGATTTAAGATAAAAAGCAGTGACCCTTCCTTGGTTGTTCAATATATATTAGGGACAGTGATGATTAAAATAAATTTGTTGAGGATGTGACCTTAACACAGAAGCAGCCTTGCCATTTTTTAAGACAATGGAGAAACAAATAAGAAAATATCTCTGCAACAATGAGCAAATGGGTCATGGGTTATCTAGTCTTCTAGACAGAAAGTATTGCTAAAATTTGTTCCTTTAATTTTTTTTATTTGAAATGTTTGTCGAGTAAATGTGGCATAGTTCATAGTTGGTGTGTTCAGGTTAGGGTTGGGCCAAAATTTTATGATCAGCTAAATTTCAGAGGCAAGATTGTCAAGGATTTTTTGTCACCTTTATTGGGCGAGTTAAGTATACTGCCCTTAATTGCCCAGGCAGATGGTCTCCCCCACCTCACCCCGTACTATTATGGTCATTATTTATCCCAGATCAACATTTAGAACAGAAATGGGAATAAATTTCAAAATAATCAGGAAAAGAAAAAAAATGAATTGAATGAAGCTATGAGAAGCTTTTACCAATAGTTACATATAACTGTCCCAGTGCTCTCAGAACTGCATATACCCTCCCAATTGTCCCAAATGTTATTTTCCATTTCATGGTATCTATATCAATTAACTTATTTCTCTATTATATTTATATACCACCAAATGGAAGTGAGTCAATGTCACAGAATGGTTTACGGTGAAATAAAATTGCAATACAATAAAATGCAATTGAAATATAGTTGCTTGCTGCTCCTGAGCCAAACATCTCCTGAACTATGGAATTTGGAGGGGGGAAAAGTCAGCCACCCCCACATTGTTGGCAAGACTCAGGAAAGCAAGAACAATGTAAATGTCATTAACATCTTTTTATGCTCGTTTTGAATAAATAGAAAATCCTAGTATTGGAATTTCCCAACTTCAGTATTAGGCAGTCTTTTGGAAGCATTTATCCCCAGATCTCTCAGCACTTCAGCACCCTTTTCTGAGATAGGCATTCATCCAACTCACCTCCAACTTTCTCACAATCTTATTTAGCATCATATGGAATATCATCACCCAAATACCTCTGGAAAACTCCATTGTGTACATTCAGTCCAGAGTGTGACGTATGTTCTAGCCCAGGCTTTCTTATTTGATTCAAGAAGAAATGGACTCTTTGTTATGTTTCCTCTCTTAGATTGTTCCATTACACTAACTTCCAGGATGGTTTTGACAGAAAGGCCTTGAAAATGTTTTGTATGTTGATCAAGCTGGGGCAGGGAGAATGTTGTCAAAAGCCTTGAGTTCCGGTTGACATTTGTTATTTTTGGCTGAACTAACCTTTCTTGTTTTGGTTTTTAGCCGATGATGCCTGTGGTGGGACACTTCGGGGGCAGAGTGGAATAATTTCAACCCCCCATTATCCTTTGGAGTACAACAACAATGCTGACTGCACATGGACGATTCTAGCAGAGCCTGGAGACACCATAGCTCTGGTTTTCTTGGATTTCCAATTGGAGGATGAATATGACTTTTTAGAGGTCACTGGAACGGAGGGATCTTCTTTATGGTAAGCAACTGCTTTGCTTTTTCTTTTTCTTTTTTACATCAGTATGGATTATTTGTACCCTTTGGTACCATATCTTGCAAGTGTTGGCTTGCAACTAATCAGAATTGCCTAAATAAAGAACAGTAGGGAATATTAACACCTTTAAAATGTTTCATTAACATGCAATGAAAATGTTACTCTTCATCCCAAAATCAGGATTTTCTCTTCATCATGTCTGTCTGTCTGTGTGTCTATCTTCCACAATGAAGGTATTAAAAAAATTAACTCATGTAAGAAATAAAATAAATTGTCAAGCATATAATAGTCTGTAACTTTGGGGGTTGGCATAATACATGTGACTATCATAAAATTAATTTCTATTTGTTTATGAAAGCTGGAGTGGAGTTGGAGGGAATTCCCCTGCCATTGAGCAAATCAATTGTCTTGACTATTGCACAACTGCCCAGAGTCTCTGAAAGTGGCATACACATTTAATATGTTATTGTTACTGTTGTGACTGTAGTCTTTTGCCTCCATTTTATTTTAATGGTGTTAGTTGAATAGTATTAGTTCTGCCTTCATGTTAAATAGAACCAATTGGTGGTCTTATTCTTCTATTTCTAAATGAGATGTATCAACAATGGTATAGTCATGAAACTTTTCTAGCTTGGTGGTTTGTATTGATTTGATATTGTTGGGGGAATTGTGTTATCAAATCAAAGTAATGCAAATGAACTTTTGAAGGAAAATCACACTAGACAATTCTAATCCCTGTTTTAGGGGAAGTAAGATAAAAAAGAACAGAGGTGTTTATAATGAATTTATCTTGGTTCCACACAAGGTTCTGGTTTTCTTCACTCCATTTTGGTTTTTGTTGGTTGGTTGAGTATTTTTGAATGTTTATTTAAGGCAGAGATGCATTTAAAAGAATCTATCAATGGGCAAATAATGACTGAAGTTATACAATTACTAATCTTATTTTGAGTGTTAAAAGTTTCCAAGCAGAGCACAAAATATAAGAGTTATACATTTTTGAGCTTGATGTCAAAATCTTCATTATATTATTATTAATAAATGGAAAGAAAGAAAGAAAGAAAGAAAGAAAGAAAGAAAGAAAGAAAGAAAGAAAGAAAGAAAGAAAGAAAGACACCCCTAGATAATAAAGCTAAATATCTGATTTCCCCCTTCTTTGTACTCCAACCAATTTTCAGGTTCCGTTTGTGTAAACATTAGAAACAATCCTCTTTGTATTTACCTTGCTACATAATATAGATGGTTGCTTAATTTTCAACTGTCAATTCCAGTTTGTTATATAAACCATAATTGTCTGGGATCACGTTAACCCTAACCCTAACCCTAACCCATAATTAAGTAAAATCCCCCACCACTCAAATCATACTGTGGTTTAATGTAATGTGTGAATTTAGATGGAGACAAGTAAAATCGGCAGTGAGAATAGTTATGTGATCCTTTTAATTAATTATTTTGGCCAGAGCTTTCCCTCATGCTAGACTCTTCTATTTAGACTCCTGCCATTGAAGGAACTTCTATTGAAGATGGAATGCAAGTTCACCAAATACAGTTATCTATGTAGATGGTGTGGTTAGGACTTTGTCACCTTTTTCTCATTCTCCCTTTCTGTTTCTTTCTTTGCTTGCCATGTTAGAACTCATTGTTGCTAAGAAATATCCAGAAACAAAAAGGCATAGCTATTCATGCAAGAATCTTAAAATGACCTAGGCTCCATCTGCTTAGTATAGCATAAATCAATCTTTTTCTCTTATTACACTTTCATTGCTTTTCTGTGACAAAACATTCTCAGCAGTGAAAAACCATATTTCACATTTGGAGTATAGGTGCCCTCAGATTGCCCACCCTCCAAAGGCAGAATGAAACTAATAATGCTGCTTAAATTGTAATTCTTGGTTGGTTTGTTTCTATTCTCTTGGCAATGTGTTAGTTCCACCTTGACAATATTATCTACATTTTTTCTTTCTATGCTCAGCAGAATTTTAATGTATAGGATACGTTTGAAACTTCTTTCAAAAGACAGTTTCAATGAAATTCTAATGGATGGCACATAGGGAATTTACATTTACCTAGTTACCAGCTCGCCAAGCAGTATGAATGAATTCTCTCTTTTATATGGTATAAACTTCACTACAACACTTGTAGCTTACCTGGATTCCCACAATTCATTAAAACCAAGGAAAGATGTTAGAGGCTTTCAGAGTCATGGAAACACATCAGTCTCCACAGTCATACAAAAATATGTAACAATGAAATAATTTGAAAAGCATCTCCCAAAGGAAGCATGGTGAGAATCAACTAGAAAAACAGAAGCTTCTGTTTCAGGAGAACATGTCTAGTTGTTCAGGCTTCTTTTGCTTTTCTAGTTGATTTTCACTATGCTTACTTTCTGAAAAGTTGCAGGACAGATTTTCACCCAATTTAGTTTATATGTTTGCTTTCAATGTTGTTTAATGGTGTTTAGTATAGAATGCTTTTAAGATTGTGAAAGTGATTTTGTCAAAAGCTAATTCAGATAAAGCTGAACTAGATGCGTCTAAAACCAAAGACAGAACATTCAGATGTTTCTCAGAACGTTTGCATTTTCTCCTAGTACTCATCAGTTCAGACATAGCAGAACTGATACAACAAGAACTGATTTGTAGTATTATGGATGCAGAAATCATAGATAGTTCTTTTCAGAAGAAATGGACTTTAGAAAAGTTGAAATTCAGGATGTCTCTAATTTGCACATTTGGACCTAAACTTGTCAAATGAACACACTAAGAAATCAAAAATTTGGAATGAAGTTTGGAATGAAGCAATTTCTGCATGATTTCAGTTTATGCATTTGTACATGACCTGGCCAAATAATGTTACATGAACATGGTCAGGATGCCCCATCTGTTTCAAATCCTGTCCTGGGCATCTTCTTATGCCTATGCCTGAATATAATTTCCATTGGAACTGCTACAATGTGAAATGGCTTTGCTCACACATGCAGACAGCTGCAGACAGTTTTCAAAGCATCAACAGGAGACTTGTAAGGAACACAGCTACTGTAATAATGCTTTGGGAAGAGGTGCTTCATTCATGCAAACGTGCTTTGTGCAGCGTCTCTTTAGAAGGTATTGTGCATACCTGCTATATTCTGTTATTACACAGAAATCATTCTGGATTTCCAAAACCTTTATAGGCCTTCCATATCAGCAGGAGCCAGGATTTTTCAAAGACCTAGAAAACCTCTGTATTCAAGAACTCCAACCTACTCTGCCCCAGGCTCACTTCAAAGGGTTGGAAATTCTGAGAGTTGCAGCTTCAATACATTTGAAATGTGTCAGGTTAAGGAAGTCTGATCTAACATGAAAGCACACAGATCCTTGGATTTTCAGTTTTAAGCATGACAGACATTGATATGGGCATAAAGCTCACAGCGGTAGTTAAAATGTAGCTGTACAAATAATATGTTTGTATTGACAGCCGGAAGAGCAGGAAACACTCTTTTCCAATCAAGTTTTGTTCCCCCATTATGTCACCTGTTAGTGACTTTCACCCAGCAGAGGTTAACCAACTATTAACAGGGTGAGGAAAAGCTATTTTTATGCTTGACGCCATCTCAGGAAGGAGGAAGGATGCCAACATTGATCCAAGAAGAGATGTTGCTGCTAAGTGTTACATTAAAATATGATACATTTATTATGGTTTTGTTGCCATCAGAATAAAAGACATGTTTATGTAGATAATACTATACTTGTTCGACAAGGTGTTAGGGGGAAAACGCAGTTATTGCAATCCTGTTAACTCTATTAAACTGGAAAGCTGACAGCCCAGGTTTGAGACCCAAGCACTGTGCAAGCTCCCATTCCTGTCCCAGCTGCTGCCCACCTATTAGTTCGAAAGCATGCAAATGCAAGTAGTTTAATAAGTACCACTTCAATGGGAAGATAACAGCATTCCATGCGCCCTTGCATATAGCCATGCGGGCCACGTGACCATGGAAAATATTTTCAGACAACACCGGCTCCCTCGGTCAAGAAACAGAGATGAACACTGCACCCTAGAGTCAGACATAACTGGACAAGGAAACCTTTACCTTTATTAAATTGTGACATCTGCCATTGAACATGCCCCAAATTGGATAATGTTTCCAAGGCTCATGCAAAAGTCAGATGTCAAGTTGTTGTTGTTGTTGTTGTTGTTGTTATTATTTTCATTAAGATATGGATTAGCATATGCTCATATTTTAAAGTACAGTGACTTTCATGTGAGTTGGCGCAGTTTGCAAGCAGTGGGAGATTTGAGCTTTGCATTTTTCAAGCTTCCCTTCCCTTGATGATGTGTAAGCTGTAGCTGTCAAGGGAAGTGGGTTTCTCCAGTCTGTTCTGTTGATCTTCTTCAAGGGCATACCCTGAACAAAAGCTGCCAGTATGTGCTTTCCTTTTCTTTCTGTCTTTGGTGAATTTCTCTCTACATTTTAAGACACTAGTTTCCCAAAGTAGGTTAAATTATAATCTCCCCCTCTTCTATTTAATATCGATGTGACACATTTTCGAAGAGATAAATTACTTTTCAATAAATACACAAATAAATGCTTTTGACTTGAAACCACTCTGACACAATTCCCAGGGATGCACTCTGAGTAAATCTTCTTTCCAGCTATTAGATATTTCTGTTTCTTGTATTCAAAGGCTATATGAAAACATATACATTCAAACCAGTTGGGTTCACAAAGTGCAGTTCTAACTTTCAAAGGGGTTGAGTGCTTGCCTCCCTCCAGTTATGTCTTGACTTAAATTTGAGCACTCTTCCTCTCTTTGTCTTGTCTTCTACTTTCTCCAACTGGTTAACAAGCATATATCAATACTTTCATGTACTGCTGATACAATTTTTTTTTCTAATGTCCAAGACATTTAAAGTCAGCCTTAAGGACAACAGATTAATTATCACAAAATGAAAACAACAAGAGATTTCTGAAAGGAAAAAAAAATCCACAGGTAACAGTCAACACTAAATTAAATGAATTAAAACCAGCAAATATCTGGGAGACATTTTTGCTATCAGAGGCTCCTGGAGGGACATCAAAATATATTACTGATTCTATTCAGAGGAGGATATCGGCCATTCCTTTATGGCTTCAGCTTAAAAGCTATTTCAGGTGTGAGTTATGGCTCAACTACTGTGTGCCTTTATATACACAGAGGAACACACAATAATGTTAAACTATTAGGCCATTGTTTATATTTCTAAGAATATTTTAGCTGGACATCTTCACGAAAACAGGATCATATAAAAACAAGATAAAGCCCTAGATCTGGATGTTTTAAAAAAAGATTGTGGCTCAAGTTATTACTATAATTTTTTTCCTATATAGTTCTTTGATTTTCCAATATAATTTTGGGGAAAAACTATGAAGGAAAAACTATGTGATTTAGAGGCTGTGATACTAATGAGATTTGCTAAAGCTAAGAAATCCTTAATCAGAATATAATTTGATTTTGATATTGAAAATTATATAAATATGGTATCTAATTGCAATACATCAAATAGCTTTAGGGAAACTTTACAATAGTTAGATATTGTACTACAATAATAAGCCAGGAAGAAAGGGTTCACATCTGCATATTTTAAAATTCTTCCATCTTGGACAGCAGATTAAAAATATATATCTGATCATGTGGTATCAATCAGATTGGATCAATAGCTCTTGTATTATTGCAGTGTCCATATTATTGAGACTTGTGGGTAGAAGATGTCTGATGAAAGTTTCCTGGAGGAACCAAAATAACACAATAAGCATTTTTTTTTAATTAGATCAGTGCTTCTCCCCTTAGGAAAAAAAAAAAACAAACAGAAAAATTGAAGAAAAGTTTTGCCGGCGTGTTCGTGGAGCATACATATGCATTCTGAAAAATCTGCTACTGTTTCATTCCTGTTTATTAGTTGATATTTAGCAACAATAATTTACTAAAATGCCAAAGACCACAAACATAAGCCTCGGGGAACAATCAATATAGAAATCAGACATTATTTCTCTTATTTGCCACAAGTTTATATAAACAGCAAAATATGAATATTATTATTTGGAATAATACATATGTTTGGCATATCTGAATTCATTCATTCTATTATTTCAGGGCTATTTTCTGTCCTTTCTTATACTGGGGAATCAAATGCCTTTCTCCAGTTCTTTAGATTTGGTTGCTACATGTGAACACTACATTTATTCCAATGAGATAAAATCTCCACGAGAATCTTTTTCTAGTTTCAAGCATGTCACAAATCGAATAGTCACAAAAGAGGTTACTGTAGTCTGGGAGGGGAAGATGCTTGCCACCATTAATTGGAAAGGAGCAGCCTTCAGTTTCCACCACTGATTCCATTGTTTGGGGAGGAAGCAATGCACTGATTTATTATCATTCCCATGGGAGATTCCATCCTAGAACCTGACTAGAACTACAGGTAGTCCTTGACTTACAACAGATCATTTAATGACTGAAAAAGTGACATGACCTTTTTTCACACTTAACGAAAATTGCAGAATCCCCATGATCATGTGATCAATATTTGGACACTTAGCAATTGACTCATATTTATGAAGAGTTGATGTGCCCTGGGTCATGTGATCATCTTTGGTGAACTTCTCACAAACAAAGTCAGTGAGGAAGCCAGATTCACTTAACAAACCTTTTACTGACTTAACAATTGCAGTGATTCCCTTCACAACTACGGCAAGAAAGGTCATCAAATGGGGCAAAACTCAAATTTTGGGCTCAACTGTGGTTGTAACTTGAGGACTATCAATATCTAGTTCTTGCTTAAAGCAAAGGAAAGGGTGGTGGTCTTTTTCTGGTGGGGGTAGTTAAAGACATGAAGAACATCAAACACATCTTAAGACAAGGCAAAAACAAAACAAAACAACAACAACAAAATGTTTGTGTGTCCCCAAACCTAAAATAAGCTTCAGAAGGTAAAAGACTAGGAAGAACACCTATATTTAATTCTTTTATTATATTCAGAGTAGCTAATTTTTTCATTCCCAGAAACAGACTTGGGGAATGTTTGAACTTTGATTTTAAAAGCTGCCACATAATACCCAAAGTTGGGAGTTATATTCCCAAATGCTTTGTTTTCCCTTTCTTTTTTTAAATTAATACAAAAAGAGAAAGAAATAACAAAACAGAAAGATGATAGATATATATGCATTGTCAAAGAGAAGAGAAAAAAAGAATCCAAAGTGTGGAATTATTAATACTAATAAATCCAGTTTAAACATCTGACTGACTGTGTAACCAACCCTAGTAATATAGAGTTGGTGGCTACATTTCATTTGTTCCAACAGTGACTGAGCCTTAGAACATACCTATCAATGAAATATTTTTCTTTTTTTATTTATTTCTTCAATTTGTTGCTATCGTTACAGTTTTTTGTTGCCTTTCAATTTGTGAAATGGAACTTTGCTAGGAGTGGGAAGGAGATATAAAGAATGGATACTGCCTACTAAAATTAAAAGGATACTTATATTGTATGTCTGGTAGAAATATAAGAAAATAGACTCATCAGAATAGAGCTGGAAGGGACTTTGGAGGTTTTCCTATAGGGTCTGCTGAGGCAGGAGACTCGGTACCATTTCAGATAGGTAGCTGTCCAGTGTTTTCTTAAGACGTTTTCTGAAGACATTCTGCTAGTGGGCCTGAAGAATCCAGAGTGGGATGGAACCCATTAAATGGCTAGCATGAATGTGTGTTGTCATCAGGGTGAGGGTTATTAGTTTATTATTTTTCTTTTTATTGTTATTTCTTTTATATGGTGTTTTTATCTCCTTGTAAGCCACCTTGACTCATCATGTGAGAATAGTTGGTCCGGTTGCACTTCCAGTGGCTTCGGGAGTGAGATCCACAAACTCCTTGGGCCCCTCCCGAGCTTTCCCTGTTGGAGGGCTCCGAAAGGAGCCATAGCCACCCTGTAGGGGTGATGAAGTAAAGGGGAGCACCTGGCAGGTCAAGGAGAGCCGCATCTCTCCCCCCTGACTAGGAAATTCCCCTCATCCGAAGACAAGGAACAGCGGCAGCCAAAATGGCTGCCATGAAATCGGAAACAGTCGGGACCCAAGACTGTGCTGGAGCGAAGTAGGTGAACAATGTCTGGAATTAGGTGAGAATGAACATCTATCTCATTTGAAACCCCACAAGAATCAGTAAAAGGAGCCACAATTTCTGAATTAGCTGTGTTTTATGTACATTGGCAATATAAGAAATATTAACTAACTCTAAAAAATAAATAAATAAATAAACTGGAGAAAACGGAGGAAGACAGAAAAGACAGAAATTTGTTAAAACAAGTAAAGCTGGAGCTGGATAAAGGCTGTGCTGGGTATTAACCTTGGAAAATTTGGACTATTTATTTAACGCTGATATGATTTTCTTTTAAGTTTAAAGGGAACTTGGAAAAAGACTAATACTGGAATTTAATGAAAGATTGCCACCTGCTGAAAAAAGGAAGAATAACACACCACTGATTTAAAGGGATCTAAAAGATACACAAAGCTTGCCAGAGAAGCAACAAATTAAACTTGGGATATAAAGACATAAAGATCCTGTTCACACAACATACTTCACCAAGCCGAGGAAACATTCCCACAGCCACCCTGAGACCAAACCCAGGTTTAGGTGCAGCCTCTTGAGACCAGATAAGGAGCCACTGATGACCACAGCCACCCCACCCCCTCTCTCCTGGGGTCTTTCCTGGGGTGAACCCAGAAATCAGGGTGGGCTCATTTCTGATTGAAAAGGGGCTTCCTCCCCTCTGGGCCCATCCAGGCTTCAGCTAGACACGTCAGAGACCCACGGGGAGGAAAGAAGCCCTTCTGATGCATCAACCTTGCCTTCAAAAGCAACAGCTTGAACCCAGAGCCACCAAGGACCTGGTAAGCCAGGCATTGAGAGTAGACCCTGAGATATGGGCCATCCTCACCATAAGGAGGGACCTGCACATTTCTTCAGATCCCCCCCAGCCCCCTATCCCAATTCCCTCTTCTAGGCAAAGGTGGACACATCAGTGTTTCTCATCTGGATAAGAGACACAACCCCTCAACAGTTTATTGAACCAAATAAACCAGGGACAAGGGTGTCCCAAGAGGGAAGGGGTTTTTTAGGGGAACTCCAAGTACATCCACACAACCAACCAGAGGGGGGTTATGAATCATGTGGCTAGAAATCAGGTCACACCATTTTGGTTGCGAGACCCTCCCCTACCTGTGTAAGCCTCCCAGAGTTACGCTGACAGAAGATGGGCCACATTTGCAATTTGATAAATAAATAAATCTCAACTTCAGACTTTACAGTCCCTTCTTTATTTAATAAACCAGAAAGAAGCTTCAAAATACAAAGAATCTTAGCGTCTCACATCAATACATAAAGACAATACAGAATGTGTCAAGGAAAAAAACAACTTCCATCCACTCTCTAACCTCCCTATTCAGCCACTAATATAGCCCTCAGGCTGTCACTTTCCTGCCTCTCATCCCAAAATTGATATTACTAGAAAAGATGGGAAAGAAAATTTCACTTCAGGCACAAGGAATGTTAAAATCAGCTCCAATTTAGGAGTCATATATGGAGTTCTGATATAAATGAAAATCCCAAAGAGGCCCCACTTTTAACATTAGGCAGAATTCAAGGGGAGTGATTGCTCCTTGGCATTAGAAGACAGGCAGCACAAGAGTTATGTGACATCAGCCTAGAATGGCACCAAACTCCACAGTTCTGAGTGACCTTCTCCACAGAATCTGGAGACAAGTGACCTGGTTGAAGAACAGCAGAAGTCAATTCCCTGGTGTTGAAGTATCTTCCTCCATCATTTTCCAGACATGCTCTGACAGGGAAGACCACAACCACTACAGAAATTGACCCCAGGAGTGTAGTTGTGGCTTTTCACTAATAGGCTTTTCTCCAGCCTCTTCTCTGCACAAGGAGCCCAGAAGAAGTTCAGGATCCCAGGAGAAGTTGCTTCTCATGGTAATTATGACCATCTGGCCTTTTGAGACCTTGATGGCTGTGATAGAAACGTTAGATTGAAGCCCCATGAGAAAGATCTTGTACCAGAAAAGGATAAATTTCTTCGGTCAAACTCTGTCGGAACAAGTTTTGGGACAGTCAGGATCTGCTCTTGAATGTACCTTTCTCTCCTTTCCAGATGAAGCTGAGTCTTTCTCTGTTTCTATAAGGAAAGTCACTGGCATTTCCATCTTCTGAGAGTGCTTTGAATTCTTCCAACTCTTCCTGCTGTTGGTGTTAGAAAC
>JANHFL010009225.1:9926-23197 GCA_032468155.1 Oxyrhabdium leporinum | reverse complement strand
AGATAGATAGATAGATAGAGACAGACAGACAGACAGACAGACAGACAGACAGACAGACAGACAGACAGACAGACAGACAGTTAGTTAGATAGATAGATATGGTGGATGGATGGTAGATAGATGATAGTTTGATTGTAAGATTTGATTCAAATCAAAATGTTTTTATTTGTAAATAAACCAATAAAATGTCCCAGACACCTCCAATTTCAGCTTAACATCTTCCTTTGTCTTGGAAATAATATCCAAAGAGGAAATAGCCGTCTCTACTTGACTGCAATACTGCCCATAAATCA
Source organism: Oxyrhabdium leporinum (assembly GCA_032468155.1). Lineage (NCBI taxonomy): Eukaryota > Metazoa > Chordata > Lepidosauria > Squamata > Cyclocoridae > Oxyrhabdium > Oxyrhabdium leporinum. Next base: position 22,904 of record JANHFL010009225.1, on the reverse strand, counting down.
CCAATCTAGAACAATACACAAAAAAATAAATCAATTCATTTGTATATTATTAATATTCATTTATATATTATTACATTTAACAAGTTTATTTTAACTTTATCCCTAACTACAGTTTACAGATAGTCCTTGACTTACAACCACAGATGGAACCAGAATTTCCATTGCTAAACAAGGTAATTGTTAAGTGAGTCATCATGGCTGGTTTTATAACATTTTTGCCATGGTTGTTAAGCACTGCATCTCTGTGAATCATGGCATTAGGCAAATCTGTTTTCCCCCCACTGACTTTGCTTGTCAGCAGCTGGCTGTGGAGGTCGTAAATGGTGATCAAGTGACCCTGGGATGCTGCAACCGTAACAAATACATGCTGGTTGCCAAGCACATGAATTTTTATCACGTGACTATGGAGAATGCTATGATACTCATAAGTGCAAGGACAAGTTGTCAGTTTTTTAAATAAATGGTTGTAAGCAGAGGCTACCTATAAATTCTTAAGTGCATGTGGTTCCATCTCAGCAATTATTATAATCAAAACAATATTTAAAAATCTCAGTCTCAGAAGTAAATGTTATTACTTTAATCTGGCTGAAAATACTATAAACCTTTTTTACAGAATAATTTTAGTATTTATTATTAAGGTAGTCTTCAATCAAGATTGTAGCAGTCATTAAGCCCACCAGATCACCTTGCTTAATAACCATAATCCCTGCTGTCCCTGGTGTGATCAACCATGTGAGTCACTAAGCAAAGCATAGGTTGCCTCAGGGGCCAGGGCAGATCTTAAGAGGTCTGATGTAGGCCCAGGCCTGCACTGCACCTCTGCCTGGCCCAGACTTTGAGCAAGATAGGTGGGTGGAGGCTGCTGCAGCATTCTTTGCTCAGTCATAAAGGCAGAAGAATTGCCAAGCATCTGAATTTTGTTCACATGAGAGCAGGGTGCTGCAGTGGCTGTAACTTTGGGTACAAGTCATAAATTCCCTTTGTTCAGTGCTGTCGTAATTTCAGACAGTTGAATAAGCAGTCGTAAAGGACTACTTGTAACACAACTCTCAGCAAGCTCAATGCAGAAGTGAAGGAATAACATAACTGCAATTAGTGATTGCATCAATTGGCTATAGAAAGTGTTAAACTGTCCCATATATTCCCCACCCCAAAGTAATAACATGAAGGAATGGATATGATGAAGCTTCTGTGGCCAATCCCAACCTTAACTCTCTTCCAGTACTTCTAGAAATCAGAAAATGTGATATATATACCAAATAAGGTTAATCCAAGAAAACCATAACAAAATATACAAAAGGAAAAAGGGGTGGATATAGCACATTCTACAGAATAACTTTTGAAGAAATTTAATTGAGTTTTTAATGCATCATGTATTACAGATTAATACTAAATATGAAAACTGTTCATATTTGAACACAAAACTTTTACTTAAATTACATTAAATACAGTTGGGAACTTATCATGGATAAATTAATGCCAACAGTTCAGTCTCACGTTCTGACACTATACAGTTTATATATATAAAAGACTATTACCTTTCCTTGTAGCTAATAAAAATTTTATACAGATTCTGGTCACTTTTGCTTACAATGGATTCATGAATATCCTGTGTTAACGTTCTGTGGATTATCACCAAATCCTGAAACAAAAATATAATCTATAAATATTTTATAAGACTCTCCAGTGCTATCATATCAGCTTTTCATTGTAGTTATTATTTTCATACAATGAAATAGTGATATTATTTCACACTAAAAACTAGAAAGTATTATCATTGTGGTTACTAAAACGAACATTTATTCACCTTAAACTTAACAGTATGTATTTGTTATATAACTCTTAAGAAATTATAAATTTAAAAGTATATGGAGTTCACTATCACAGTTTTTAAGTCAACTGGGCACATTAAACCTTATTCATAGTTTACCTATTCTAGATTAAGGATAGGATACTTCACTCTCTCTTCTATTGCTAAGGCATTAATTATCAGTCTCTTTCTTCCCAGCCCCATGGTTTCATAGGAAGACTTCACTTGATAAAATAAACTCAGAAAATATCTTAATTCCATTTTAGATTCCTGACTGCAATCAGGTTTAATGTCCAAACATAAGAACGTGGAGGACATTTCATTTACCTTTATAAATTTAATAGTAATGTATTGCTCCTCAAAAGTTAAATAAACTGTAAATTTCTTACTGTTAACTAAAACTGTAGTCCACACAACTGAGTCATAAATTCAAAGGCCTGTTTTGTTCGTTTTTCCACTTCAAACAAAATAAATGTGTATATTGCCAGAACTTTCTTTTTCCACAAGACACTGAAAAACTGCCTGCAAGGACAGATGTGAATGTATAAATGCACAACGCAACACCTATCAGAAGCCTCCTGAGGAAAGTTGTTGAATTTTCCTGGCAGGAGACACAATTTTGACACAAAACCTTTCTCCAACAGACAAGGAATCTATTGATTGCTGACTAGCCGCTTCTAACACAGAGAATGGAGAAGCCTCTACTATTTCCCTTGATATCATCACCCTTCTCTGTGTGAGAAGAACACTTTCTCGGTGGTGTTCTTTGAAGATTTGACTTTGTTTTTATTTTTTAAGGCAGGATAAACTACCCAAGCAGTGTATGAGAGGAGAAATTCTAAACATAATGGAGAAGAGAATGATGGAACAATGAACCTTTGCTCACCTATGTATAAACCCTCTACATAAAACGGAAAAAAAATTGGCTGAAAAATGGATTTTAAGTACAATTAATTAACTAATCCATTCAAATCCATCAGATAGTTAATTTAGACAAGTAGGAAAATTTATTAATTTGATTAGGTATTTAATATATTATTGTATTTTTTCATGGAAAAGAGTTGGCTCTTATCTTCTATTTTAAAAAATGAAACTTACTCACAGATTAGGGGAAAAGATACATACCATCTCTCTCTACCCCACCAATTATTTTGAGGAGACATTTTAAAGTAACATTCTAGTAGATAGACAAGTAAACATAGCAGCCTTGTCCCTAATTCTGTCCCTTTACCTTGGGTGACTAAACAGAAAGGACAAGGTTAAGCCAACAATGGCTCAACAATGGAGTATCTCCAATCCTGCATTTTCCTGGGCAATGACAACAAAGCACCCTGAGCTTAGTGTTTTTTTCTGGGCAAAAGAAAGCTCAACAGTTTTATTGCTGTTATTCCCTTTGGAGCTTTGTATGAAATGAAAAACACATTCATTTCTTCCCAACCTCTCTGTGGGAAGCCTTAATCTTCTATTGGTAAACTCTTCCTCCTTAAGGGAGTGGGCTAGACAAAGTAGTAACAGCAGTCAGTAAGTGTATATGTGAGCAGGAAGGAGTAAGACCAATAGCTGAGCTACAATTCCCATTTGCTAAGCTCATCTATCAATTCAACTGTTAAGTCTCAAAGGATCCATTCTGTACATCATATTTGTCTTCATTCTACCTAAATTATCCAGCAATGCCTTGTAGACAGTCTTCACATGAATATCACAACTTCTGGAAATATTACTTACAGGAATGTTGATGAATACTGTTTCAAATTCTGATGGTGTCAGAAATCTTTTCAATGGCACCATAAAAAACTGTAAAGAGAAAAACACAGACACACATTCTGTCCAATGGAACTTCTTTTTAGGGTCCTTGATATCCACGTTTAAATATATATGCCTTAGAACACATTATCATTTGATCAAGTTCCCAGGCTTGCACATTAAGTGTTAATTCATAAAAATCAGCATTTACCAAACTTCTGATACATGAAGATGATTTTCCTCTGATTAATTCCTACGCACAAAAGGTATAGCCACTATATTTTTGCAGTAAGACTAAATGATCCACTCCTCCCAAAAGTTAGCAGTAATAATCTAAATAAAATTACATTGCCCCAGATTTTATAATGGATATTTAAGGGGGTAATAAGTTATTTCTCCACTGGATCATTGTTTGTTTATCTAGTATAGCAATAAAAGGAAATATTTGGAGCAAAGTTCATCTTGATAGCAAACTCTTTTGTTGTTTTTTGAAAAGTGCTTTATTGTATTTATTCTTGGATGTTTTCCTCAAAGAAAATGTCATTGTGCATGAAAATTCCCTTTTATCTCAATCAGGGTTTCTCAATCCCAGAACTTTGAAGAATTCTGCGAGTTGAAGTCCATATAATTTAAAGTTCCTGAGATTGAGAAACATTGGTCTAAATCATTTAATAACTTGCAACTCATTCCACATCAGAATATTCCTGAAAAAAGGTAGAATCAGTATTGTAATTTCCATTGAGAGATTACAAGGGAGTCAGGGAAAAGGTGGGTTATTCAATCTTACATTTAATTATTTCTCAAGCCATAAAGTTTTGAAATTGCTTATTGAATAGATATATATAACTTAAAAAAAGAAAAATGAGTGATCTGCCATGCATTGATAATAGTGAAATAGTGAAATATACTGTGATATAAAATAAACATGTAATGGCATATGCTCTTAATGGATCCATTCTTTAATGTTTAATGTATGCAGCAGTAAAATTTAGAAAGTTGTGGTAGATTAGGGATCTCGAAATGCTTCAACACTGAAACAGTTCACTCAATTATCTGACAAATTTAACAAACTTTTTCACATGTGATTTGATCCTTCCAAATTCAGTTGTATCACCACTGCAGATGCTTGGGAAAGAGATGGACTGTTCCCATAACAAAAGGATGTTTCATAATTGGACAATCTGATCCTCCACGGTGAGGAGAAAGGGAAGCTACTGTTTAACTAAGCAAGCATTTGTGCGGGAGAACCAGAGCTGGTTTTGATTCTTCAGTACCAAAATGGTATATCCAATAAACTTTTATTTTTGGGAATTCAAAGCTCCCAAGAGCTATTGAATTTTTATTTTCAGTTCACTAGTTGGACAGTTGACACAAGGAGACTGTGAGTTCTAGTTCTGCCTTGGGCATGCAAGCTGACTGGGTGACTTGGGCCAGTCACTCTCTCTCAGTCCAGCCTACCTCACAGGATTGTTGTTATGGGGAATATAGAAGGAGGAAGGGGTACTGTATATTTTCACCACCTTGACTTATTTATAAAAATAATGAAGACAGGATTTTTAAAAATCCAGATAAAGCTAATACTTTCTTACTTCAAAAAGAGGATCTTGGATTGTGGCAGATACTGAATATAAATAAATTTACCAAACTTTATGCGCTGCTTATCTTTGTGGCCCAGTGGTGAAAAAAAAGGGGGGGAATGGTAACTGGTCTCAAATTCCCTCTGACCAACAGTGCTGTCTTGTAGAACAAAGCAAACTCAGAACACTTTGAAGAAACATTTCAAATGAAGCTGTTTTATTTCAAGGTCAAAACCAAACATGTTTTCTATTTTGTGCACATCTCTACTATATATACATCCTTGCCTGAAACTTCTCTGCTCTCCAAGCTCCCCTGGCAATAAGTGGGAAATGAGTTCCTGATTGTTTTATCACATCATTTTACCTTTTCGATTGATTCCAGTGTTTCGGTGTATTTCTCTTCAGTCTGTTTTATTTCCGAAAGACAGCAAGTTCTTATGTCATTCTCAGGACATTTCTGCCAAGTCAATAAGAATTTACTTGAATATGAGCACACTTGTGGGTATTTTTCAGCCAGACCATATTTCTTTACCAACTGTCAATGATAGTCAGCATCCTAATCTATCTTGTTGTAGATCTGAACTCAGCGACATGCTGTCTACAGACACATCTGTCTTGCCCCACATCTTGTCAATTTAAAGAATAATCGGAACAGAATCTCTCCCACGATTTCTGGAAACACAGTAAATGGCTTCCAGCTCCCACTGTCTCCTGTGCGGACCCTTTGAATTGTGAGAAAAGGCTATGGCAGCGGATCTAAACTCAGACTTCACTGGGCAGAGTATCAATCAATTAAACAAATGGTAGAAGGAAGAGAGAAAGAGACCACAGTCGGCTTCCAACTGTGGGAGATTGGGAATAGGTGCTGAGGGAAGCCATGAGAAGCTGTAGAGCAAATGCAGGCAAAAGAACTAACGTAGTTTTATTCTCTGTGTTTCATATTTTAAAACTTCTTAAATCGGAACAGGACATTTTGAAATGCTGTTATATATTAGTATGTTTGTTATCAGGCAATTTAGGTCACATTCGCTTAATTGACCAAGTAATGGAACAGAATGATGACAGGCCAAAAAACTTAAGTGAAAAGAAAGAATTTACCAGGTAGATGACAGTGGAAGATTTTTAGCAAGGAAATTGGAGCCAAGTTGCCAATGGCTTTAGTATGATTAATTGGTTTTTAATACTCCATCGGAAATCCATGGGACTGAAATGGGTTTAATTTTGGATTATGGCCTAAATATATTACTGCACTATTTATTTTGTGTCCAGCTGAATCTTTTTATAACTCACAAGTTGATGTGCTGCTTCAGCTTTCATTAGGTCTTCATACACTTCACCTCCTTCATCTTCCCCATAAACGCAATCATAAAGGTCTTCATCTTCATTCACTCTCGTTTCACTAGAATACAATGTGAAAGGAAACAATTCAGAGCGCGTAATAGGATCTCTTTTAAAAATCTAGACAAGTATAACAAAATAATCTCCTATCCATTTTGAGCACTGCCAGGAGGCAGACTTAGAAACAGCTGGCTTGGCTTTAGGTTGCTGAGATCACCTGAACACTAAACTATGGTAAACCTTAACTGTGGCCAGTGAATACAAGAAATCTGTGTAATCATAACTGCTATCAATACATTTCCCCTCGGTTCAAAGACGACAACAAGCTAGGATAGAACAGATATTTTTTTTAATTTATTCTCTCATCAGTACCACAAATGTAGGAGAGATAACCTATGCTCAGTAAAAGGCTATACTGTACTCGTTTTTATAAGTTAATCAGGATGGGAGAACTCTTCATCAACCAGGAAAAACTTAATTTTATTATTGGAGACCTGGGGGTTGATAGACTATAAATTATCCTTGTAGCTAAAACAATATCTTAAGATAATTTGAAAGTTCAAAGTTGCTGATTTGTTTTACTGTTTTGTGCATATAGCCTTTCAATAAGCTTACAGGTAGTCTTCACTTAATAATAGTACCTGGACCAGAATTTTCTGAATTGTAATCATCTGACCTCAGAGGTGGTATCATGGCTAGAACTTCAAGGACCAGTCCTAGGTGCCACTTGTTCAGCACCATCAGAACTTCAAATGATCACTGAAGAAATGGTTGTTAATTGAAGATTATCTGCATCTATTTTACATTATTTACTATTAAAAATCAATAACAAATGTTGATTATTACCCAATTTATGACAGTGGTACTAATTCATGAGGCCGTGGGCATCATAAAGATCAAATTTGGAAGTAGAACACCTTGATTTTGAGAGTATGATGAAAGATTAAGCTTAATAGATTTATTATTTTTGCCCTTTTTTTACACAGAGGAGGGATGCCATGATCCCTATTAACTATCTTATAAGGCTATTAGAGATCTCTGGAATGGCAAGCTTGAAAAGTCTTCATTGGGTGAGTTTATCTCCAACTCTGAACAAAATAAAAATTAATTACAAACTTAATAACTTAAAATAATTTAAAGTAAACAGCAAAATGCTAATTGAAATATTGTTCTCCATAGGATCAGCATAATGTCAAAACCCTACAAATTAGAACCCAAAATTAATACACAATATGACCTACTCTATTAAATCTGGAAGGCCTTTGTATATGTCTTCATCATTAACACTCTCTTCAGTAGGAAAGGGCCTATGGAAACGAAAAAACAAAGAAGCAAAAGTTAAAAATTATCATAAAGAATAATCTGATTTAATCATATTATTGTTCTTTTTTGTGCTTTTTCTTTTGCTGCTTTTGTGAATCCGCCAAGAGTTATCATAGATATGATGGGGGACCATATAACTCTTTTACTCGAATGAATAAATAAATGATCATACAAATGACTTTATTGGCATGCCTGAGCAAGTATCTCATTTTTCATTTCATCTATATATTGTATATTAATATAACTAATTTCAATCAGATCATTCAGCTCTAAAATGTAACTTTAAAAAAAGCAGAATTACTTTGAAACAAAAATGATTTGCAGTTCATTTTTTAAGCATATATCTGTATTATAGACAAAAATCAATGTTGTTTTTTTTTTAAAAAAAATCCAACTATATTGTACCTTATTCCAGTGCCTAAAGCAATAGAGGTGCGAGAAAGTTTGGATAAAGTTTCTATAACCTGCAAAAGGGATGGAAAACACTGATTTAGTTACAAGAAAAAATATTTCAAGCATCATTTAAATAGCATCCATTAGCTAAGATACAAAGAAAGGCATATGCCATTTCTACTTAAAATATTTTTAGATGTAATATTGATTTTAAATGAACCTGGCACAAACACACTTAAAATAAAATTGTACTATACTTTGAATATTGTTAAAATGAAATTGTAATACTTATAAATAATTTGGATCACTTTTATGAATATGAATAAAATGAATTACTTAATTATTTAGTTAATATTTGATAATCAATTTATCATCATTTAATCTTAAATTTGACAATTAAATTAATTTTGCAATTTAGTTAACATTGGATCCTTTGGTAATAATAATAAAGTAAAATATTTTACTTTCATATTTACTATAATTCTCTTAAAGTGGTCCAAAATGCATAGGCATTTTAATTGATTTGAGAATGAGCCAGAATTAATTTAATGGAATATAACAGATATACCCTATACAGGCAGTCCTCAACTTACAACAGTTCACTTAGTGACTGTTCAAAATTACGAAGCCACTGAAAAAAGTGAGTTATGACTGTTTTTCACACTTATGACCATTGCAACAGCACCATGGACATGTGATCAAAATTCATATGCTTGGCATATTTATGACTGTTGCAGTGTTGCAGGGTCATGTGATCCCCTTTTGCGACCTTCTGACAAGCAAAGTCAGTAGGGAAGCCTGATTCACTAAATAACTGTGTTACTAATTTAGGAACTTAACAAATGTCTCACTTAGCAACAGAAATTTTGGGCTCAATTGTGGTTGTAAATCAAGGATTACCTGTAATTACATCAAAGGAGGGTGACATCTATGGACACCAATGTCTTAAACACCTCCCTTTGATATTCATCCAGTTCATTTTAATTAAAAAAAAAAACCACCCTAACAATACTTGCATTTATTCATTTATTATTATTGCTTAAAAATAATAAAATAATCAAATGCTACTTAGAGAAAAAGTATTAAATAGGAAACAGCATATTGTAAACCAGCTTTCTATTATGCAATGATAGAGAAAATCCTGGCCACCCGGTCTGATAGGTCTAATGATCTAATCATTCATGTTGGTGAAGAAATATTAAAGTAATTATGGTCAGAGCAGCTGTTAATTTGACACAAATGACTTCTCTCTGAATTATCATTCAACAGGCAGATAGTTAATTCAATATGCAGATTTCTAGTAGAGAAGGAATCAACACCAAATACATCCTAAATGCTGCTGTATAATTAGCAGATTACTGTATTTTATTATCAAATAACAAAATGGGGGTGGGGGTTGTCATTACAAGTGGGAAGCTGATGATGGAAAAATGAGTTATACTAACCAAATTACCAATTACTAATTAAAATTAATTGCCTCTAAACAAAACACCTCATTAATAAAATAAATGCTGTAAATGCAGAGGAAGAATTCATGTATTACATTTTTATCCTTCTACGGTCAAATGTGATTCTCATGATGTTTCAATTATTTTCTCTCAAATACGCAACCCACCCACCACAGAAATATGCAAGTACATATATTCAAATACGCACACATATATCCTTATTGCTTAAATAGGAAAAACAAGAATTGGATGGGGAAGGGGTAGCTATACTGCAGGGGTCTCCAACCCCTGGTTCGTGGACCGACACAGGGCCGTGGCATGCCAGAAACTGGGCTGCACAAAGCGAAGCCCCATCCATGGGATGCAGACAAAACCACGCTCTCTGAGCCACGGAAAAATCTCTCTTCACGAAACAGTTCCCTGGTGCCCAAAAGGTTGGAGGCCGCTGCTATACTGGATTAAGAAGGAAATAGAATGAGGGAGAAAACTGGATGGAGATGAACAAAATAAAGATAGCTAAACCAGGATGGGATGAAAAGAGAAACAGTTCTCATTAAACTTTACAGAAAGCATTAAAATGTATTGGATAAGCAACACCACTTAAGTGCAAGCTAACCTTCAACATTTTTCCTCCCATATGTTATTTTCAAAAATATCATTCTCCCCAGTAGATGGAAGACAAATTCCCTCCATTCCCAGGTTATTATTTGGAGGAAAAACTGCAGTATGGTTCTTCCTGTTTGGCCCCGCGGGATGATCAAATAGTCATTGTTCAGTCTTGTCCCAAAATATGATTATACTGACACTGGAAAATTGTGGTCTACCTATAGCTTCAACTTATGCAAAGTATGGTGGCAGGACAGTTATATGTACCCCAGAAGGATACAATTTAAACCTCTCTCCCATAAGCTTTATGGGTTGCCCGCTTGTTCTCGGGTCCAGTTCAAGATACTGACCTTTTAAGGTCTTCAGGGCACAAGGCCATATTATCTGATATCCCCACTTCCCCTCTCCCCCACTTACTTCTATCCATTCCATCAGATCTGGCAGAAGCACTATGCTAAAGGTCCCATCTGTTAAAGAATTCCATCTGATAGGACCTAGGAAAAGAGCCTTTTCTGCTAGGTCTCCTTTGGAACATCATTTTGCCCTGGGGAGATCAGCGCCGATCCTATTGACCTTCCAGAAATCTCTCAAAACATGTTTTTTGCAGTAGGCCTGGCATTTGCTAAACTATCTGGGTAACATGGAGCCCACGAGCTGACTTATTGTAAGATTCTGATGCAATCTCCCACAATCTTGCTTATAGTTATATTGTTTTTAAGAGCCATGGTGGCGCAGTGGTTAGAATGCAGTACTGCAGGCTACTTCTGCTGACAGCTGACTGCAATTTGGCAGTTCAAATCTCACCAGCCTCAACGTTGACTCAGCTTTCCATCCTTCCAAGGTTGGTAAAATGAGGGCCCGGATTGTTGGGGGTAATATGCTGACTCTGTAAACTGCTTATAGAGGTCTGTAAAGCACTGTAAAGTGGTATATAAGTCTAAGTGCTATTGCTATTTTAACAGTCATTACTTAAGATTGTTTTAATTATTGGTTTTATTGTATACAGAGTCACATCTGTGAGATGGATGGCTATTTAAAGTTCCTAAATATATATTCCTCTCATACAAAATATGAGATCACTAATTTTGGTGAATAGGAGCTGTAGAGGAGAAACATTTTTTTCTTTATACACACAGACACACACAGACACAGACACAGACACAGACACACACGTCAGACACTGGCTATCTATCCATGTCCTAGGTTTATTTATGATGACAAATGTACATGGACATAGCAAGATCACAGAGGATCTATTAGTAGCATAGGAAGTCTAAAAAAGGAGCAAGGAAAGACTATTACAACATCAAGTCCATCTGTCTGATTTGCAAAAGATGAAGTCTTCACTTCAAGTTGCACGAACTCAGTAGCCAGATTTTCCTCAGTATCTCTCAGCCTAAAATCTTAAGTCAATAAAGTACAGATGATAATACTGTAATGACCTAATGTACAAGGCTATCCTTGCAATTGATATCACAAGTGTATATAAGTTTCCAAAATATTCTGATGCATGCTCAAAATGCTCTCTTTCAATGTATTTCTTCAAAGCTACACAAGATTAATGTCAGCATATATACAATAAATACAATTACTTTCATATCTATTCCATTGTTTTTGTTTTATTTTGTTGTTGTTGTTGTTGTTTGGCATGCATGAGTTTATTTATAGTCAGAAACAAAATTCATTTGTCAGATGTTTGTCTTATTTGACTAATCACATATCTTTGTAAACATTTAATAAATGTTTGATAAGTAAAACTTACAAACAAAAGGGGGGAAGCAAAATAGACGACAGAAAATTTTATTTTACTTTACCAAATCAAAATGCATGGTTTTCCTTGACTCACCCAGAGTAAAAAAATGATGCTTAATTTCTACCTAATCACCAAAAGAGGGCACTAAAGTACAAACCATTCTCAAGCTCCACTTCAACATCCCAACAACATATAGCACAGCAACACAATTAACCTCAGTTTATGCTTAGATTTTTAAGATTCCCACTCAAATAACAGCATGTAAATTGATTGTTGAAATATTGTAGCACATAATACAACTGAATAAGAAAATGCAGGCAGATTTAACTTGCCCACTGATTTAAAATATAAATCACTGCTATATTCTACAATAATCCACTATATGTGAGGCAATTTCTGCCAATCTGAGACCTAAAACTTCTCCTTTTATTTGTGGTATAAGCAACTGAGCCAGGGTCTAGTGCAAACTAGGAAAACAAACCACATAATCTTGTTACTGATATAATAATAACAATCATAATAATAATGATAATAATGACAATAATGATAATAATGATAATGCTTCAAAATGCAACAAGTGAAGAATGGTTAACAGCTGGCCAAACATACTTGATAATGAAAGATCCAGGAAAGGGCACAGAACCAAGCAACTATCACCCAATTACTTGTCTACCAACAACGTTCAAACTTTTACAAGAGTACTGGCAATACAGTATTCAATCATCTGATGGAAAACAGTTTGTACCCAGTAGAATAAAAAGGAAATTACAAAAAAAACAAGAGGAACAAAAGATCACCTGATCATTGACAAAATGGTAGTAAAAAATGCAAAACGAAGAAATTTAAATATGGCGTGGATAGAAGGCATTTGACACATTACCCCACAGCTGGATTAACTCCTGTCTGAAATACTTTGGAATCAGCAAAAATATTTGTACATTTTTGAAAGCAAATATGCAAAAATGGAAAACAGTTCTAACAGCAAAT
>JANHFL010009223.1:7325-25646 GCA_032468155.1 Oxyrhabdium leporinum | reverse complement strand
GATGATGATGATGATGATGATGATGATGATGATGATGATGATGATGATGATGATGATGATGATGATGATGATAACTACTAATCTGAAATTATTAATAAGAGATTAATCTATATTTTTAGGCCAAATGAGTATTCTTATCCTCCATAGATGACAAAATCTTAAGCAGGAATTGATGAGGAAAAGGTAAAGATTTGAAATTTTAAATCAGATACACACTTATAAAATATTTGTTAATGTCTAAAGTCAAGAGGCATATGTAGTGATTGTTTCTTTCCTCAGAGTGGCTAATATTTATTCTTTCTTCTCTTCAGGATCTCTATCTTCATTCTTTTATTTCTTTAATTGAGCAATTTATTCATGCCCTGGAAATGTGTCTTCATATCTGACCTCCGGAATAAGGTGCCTTCTGACATCTGGGTAACTCCCACCTCCTTATTCTTTTGGTTAGAGTGATTGGATCCCCTTTGGTGAATGTACGAGATGTCTGCTTACACTTCATCTTGCTTACTGTTATGTGCTCTATTTTTTATTGTATACCGGTATGTGATGTTTTGTTTTTATGCTGGAAACTGCCCAGTGTTGATTGGAGCTGAATGGCATCAGCTATTCCAGCTACCCAGCTATTTCTATAGATATTGTAAGATTCAAGCACGTAACATAAATTCTGTGCACTCAAAAAAAAAATCTCAATTGGGATTTCTTAATGGTGAAAAAATTCAGATGTCAAGCCCTCTACAATTAAGGAGGAGAGGGGAAGAAAAAGAATTGCAGGACTGTGCTTTCCTTATTGCTGACATTGCAATGTCTTGAGTTCCATGAACAGCTCTAGAAGAGCAAAAAAGCAGGAAGCAGCCAACTCCAGTTCTTCTACCCAAATGTCTCAGATGGACATCTGGAGAAGAAATGGCAAGCTGAAGATGGCTTTGATAAAAGCAGAGCTAACTATCATGATGGAGTGAATAACCAATGACTAGAACTGCTCTTTGTATATCCTCTGGGTTTAGAACTCTGGGAGATAAGGGGAATAGCTATATTATTCAAATCACAATTGGTATCTTTAAGGACACTGGATTCACATAATTCCCTTTCTTATCACTTTCATAAATTACTAAATTGCCTTTTAGTTATTAGCAACCTTTGGATTGACCAAGTTTTGAAAACACCAGGTGAGTTTCCTTCAGCAAAATAAAGTTTCAAATACAAATTTAAGGACTTACCAATAGAGGAAAATATTTGTAGCTCAGGGTTGAAATGATGGGTCTTTAGTACTCTCTGAGCTTCTTTGTTGCTAGCACTAATGATGTTACCCAGTCTGGGTAATGAAACAGCTTCAAGAAAACAACCAAGCTCAGAGAGAGCACCAACGCTCGCATTTAAGGACTTAATTTTATTTATTTATTTTTGTTGTATATTTTTGCATATGCAATATGCAAGAAAGGGGTGATTCGAATTTTGATTTTGAAAAGATACCAACATTCTTGTATCTTTAATCCCAAACTGATTTATACTATGAATGATTTAATCTGTATGGACCTTTCAAAGATTTCCTTGAGGAGAGCTCAGAGTTAAACATCTTAAACATCTTCATCGTTTCCTCTAGTGGTCAAAGAATGTTGTTTGTTTGTTTGGTTAGTTAGTTTATGTCCCCTTTTTTAGCCAATCAGAGTTCATGAAAATCAGAAAATTTCAACCACCCATAACAAAACAATACAGGGCTACAGAATATTTTTAAAATATTAAGACCACAACTTTTATCCTTATGTTCCTCCATCAAATTTCAAAAGAAAAAATACTCCACACTTCCTTATTTTAGCTGTCTCCAGCAACTTTCTTCTTTGTCATTTTACTATAAAGAAGGCTCAGAAATGGTGCAGCGTTTCAAAAAGGAGTAATAAGCTGTGACTAAAGAGACTCTCTTTTAGCTAGTAGAGATAATAGTTTCATAAATTGATTAACAAATGAAGGGCACAACTTATTGTCCATTTGAACAATAAAATCCAAATGGCTGTTTTATCAAACAATGAACTAATTTGAGTCCTGCCTCCCAGCTTTGGCTCACCAGCTGTTTTGAAGCGCAGCAAGACCATTGCTGTTTTCAAAGAATCTTGAGGGGTAATTCTAGGACTCTTCCTAACTTGGAAAGGAAAGCCTGTTCCTTCTATTGTTAAGTTGGAAAAACAACAGTCCAGAAAGCAGATTCTCTGGGCAAGTCAGATGTTGGCCATATCTTTACTGGAAGTGAAATTAAAAAAGAACAAGAGACACAATTAGGTGTAGAAAATTATTATCCCATTGTGACAACTCCACAAATACTGCACAATGCAAATAAATATAACTTTGGAACATGATTCTGATACCAGCTTTTATTATGATGATAGTTTGAATATAACTTTCCCATTGCAATTGATAAAAAAGTGTCTAGTAAATGCACATTTTTTAAGGATCAATTTTGGGATTTTTTTCTTCATAGATACTAACCAGGTCAAGAATCCTTTGAGGAAAAAAGATATGATAGACATCTCATAGAAGAAGATTTTATTCTATGAGGAAGTACTCCGGGTTAATCTATAATGTTTAACAGAACAACTTTGGGATTCCTTTTTCATGGATATTAACAAGGCTGAGAAATTCTTGAAGAAAAGAGATTTGATAGATAATCTTGAGAAGAAAAAGATCTCATTCTGTGAAGATAAGCTGGAGGGAGTGACTTAATTTAATAACATCATTAGTTAGGATGGATTTTTATAAATTTGATATATATATTGAAAGAAAGCTTTAAGGTAGCTTTGTATGTATAAAATGTGTTTTTAAATATGTTTTCTGTCCTTTTATATAACACTGAATAATTCCCAAAGTTATAAAATACTATTGATCAAATTTGAAAATAAGAGAACAAAAAGACTTATCCTTGTGGATAAACTTGAGGAAGAAATTTGAATCCAATGAGCTAATTGGAGTTAATTGGACTTTTATTGGTGTAATAAGTATATATAATGGAATGAAAGCTCTAATGTAGTTTTGTGTTTTGGGTTCTGGGTTTAAAATGAAGGGATATTTTCCCCTTTATATATAATACTTGTGTAATTTTTAAAGTTTATAAAATATCAAAACTAGAAAAAGTGTTTTCTCCCTTTAGTGTTAAAAATTGAAATAATATAGGGATTTGTCTTAATATAAATTATAATAAAGATTAATGAGTAAACAGAAGCATATATTATTGCCCACAGCAAGGAGAAGTAGAGATGGTCAAATTGATTCTTTTATCCAAAGAAGACAATATATTTCTATTTGGAAATTGCTTGCAACAACAATAACAACAACAAAAATGAACTTTGTTTTTGTTTTTGCTTATTAGTTGGGTTTGTTGTTATAAAAATGGCTAGTATATGCCATTGTGTAAAAGTAAAAAGTTGAGGTTGTAGTGTTATTATCTTCTATTGAGCTAAAGAGAGTTGGAAATCAATGCCTTTTTCTTTCCTTTTCCCTCTTTATACATTTTTTTCTTTTTCCTTCCTCCTCTTCCTAGTTTTCTATTACTTTATTGAATTTCTCTTTGTTTTATATTTTGATAAACTTATAAAAATGTGTTTTTAAAAAAGGGGGAAGAGAAAGAAAAAGAAAAGTTACAAACATGCCAAGGATCTAGATGGATTTGAAATAAAATTTTGGAATTGATCATAAGAATTCTTTCCATAGGAGAATACTTTCATTTTGAATTCTCTTTTAAAAAAAAGATTGGATAAGACCTTGAAAGTTGAATGCTAGAGGAAACCAGAAGAAGCTAATGATTACAATTAAAGGTGAAGAACATTTAAATCTGACTTACTTATACAGAATGAACCAAAATATTTTAACATTGGACATACTGAAGGATACTTTTGAACAATAGATTCAGAAGTTAATTTTAACAGTGTCTACATCTATAGATAGACTGTGTTTAAAAGATGTTATGAAAGATGAACATATTTTATGACAAGAAGAGTGATCTGAAAATGGATTTAAACATGGCAAGCTACAAGAATGACATGGAAAAAGATATTACACTTGACATTACAAAAGAAATGGCTGATGTCCTAATAATTAAAAGAGATATACAAATAACAAACTAAGAGAGTGACCTGGATAATTTTCCTGTATTAAATTTAAAAAATGAGGCTTGTAAAAGCTTTAAAGTGTTTTGTGAAAAGAAAAAAATGAAAAGGAATCAAGTTCTAAGAATTCTTTGAAGGAATTAATGATCAAGATTTTTACAAGTAAAAAGGAAAAATATAAAGTTGGTTTATTTGTTTAAGCTTAAAATAGATATGTTGTTATCTCTGGTACCCCTTATGCACTTTTGAGGATCAGGACTGAAATGACAAGGCTTGGGAAGAATTTGAAAAAAATGTGATATGTTACTAAAATTGTTGTGATGAAATGGGAACTCATTTATATATTTTCCTTTCTTTCCTATATTCTTATTTTTCTTTTCTTTTTTTCTTTATATATTTTCTTTTCTGAAATTTCTATATTTTCTTTTTATCCTTTTTTTTTACTTTGCATCAGATTTTAGTTTTGTATCTGTATTTTTAATAAATTTCTATAAAAATGAAAAAGAAAAAAGACTCAAAGATTATGGATAAAGTGTTTGGATAAAGAATGTCACTTAAACATCTGATTTGTTTTAAAGTTTGGAATTCTATTCTTCAGAACCCCATCTCTAGGAACTTGGTAAAACTGTGCCAGTTTTTTTCATCATTTGAAAATGGGATACGTATATTACTGTTCTTCCACCAACAGATCAGTAAAGTTCAGCTCATTGATATTCCTTTTATAGAAAGGAAGCTTGAAATATTTGTTGGAGGCTTAAACATTCTGAATATCCCTGAGAGCAGGAATCAGACCTGACTAATGGTTAGTGAAGCAGGATTTATAACAGAAAGGAGATTTATTTATAGGAGATACATGAAACGAATAATCAAAGCCTTGAGCCTAATTAACTTCCTTCCTATCAGCGGGAAAGTCCAAGAACAGGTGCTCTGCATACTATATACATGCTTGGGAAGAAACACAGAAGGCATATCTTTAAATTAAAAGTCTCTCAAATCAAGAGAGGCAAAGTGTATGAAGAGAGACACAAAATAAATCCTTAACTCCTTCTGCATGTTACTGTCACCTTCTCGCCAGTAGATCATGATGTGTAGAAGAACCAGTGCCTTTAGAGTTTCACCTTCAACAGCATTTGAGCCTTGGTGGTGCAGTGGTTAGAATGCAGTACTGCAGGCTAACTCACTGCTCACTGCCAGCAGTTTGATCCTGACTGGTTCAAGATTGACTCAGCCTTCCATCCTTCGAGATCACTAAAGTAAGGAGCCAGATTGTTGGGGGCAATATGCTGACTCTCTAAACCAGTCTAAGTGCTATCGCTGTTTTTTACTGTGAACATTTGTCCCAGAAAATTTGGGTAGAGGAACTTCTGGCATTGTAAAAGATGTGGTATAAAATGAAAGGGAAGGGTGATGAGGAAAAAACACTTTTTTTCATTCCTTCAGGGAAAGATGGCTGGATTTCAGACCTTTCCAGAAATAAGTGGATCTTCTTCAGATAGTCCTTGATATACAATGACAATTGGGGCCAGAATTTCTGCTAAACAGCTGCTAAGCAAGGCAGTTATTGAGTTGCAACTGGATTTATGACAGTTTTGCAATGGTTATTAAGTGAATCACTGCATTTGTTAAGTGAATATGACTTCCCCCATTGACTTTCTTGTCAGAAGCCAGTTGGGAAGGGCACAAATGGCAATCATATAATCATGGGACATTGCAAACACATGCACCCAAATTTTGATCATGTGACAGTGGGGATACTGTGTTGGTCGTGTGAGGACTGGCCTTGAATCACTTTTTTTCACTGCCCTTGTAACTTTGAATGATTGCTAAATGCAAGGTTCTAAGTCAAAGACTACCTGTATATTATGATCAATTTAAGTTGATTATAGCAAATTTGCATGAATGAACATGGTGAGGATATCAAAGTATGAATTTTGATAGACAGCTATCTAACTGCATAGGTAGATAGCAAGAGTCTATGAGGGAGGGAGGGAGGAGGAAGGGGAGGGGGAGGCAGAGAGAGAGAGAGAAAGAATTGGTACTCTGAGTGAAGAAATTTTATCCGCCTGGATTTCTCACACTCTAGTACTTCATTCATCATTAAAATTCATTACTGAACTCCAAGGTCTTGTCTAATATTCCCCGCTGCACTGATTTAAACAAATAGCACAATAGCTTCCCATTTTATTTGTAGCAATCATAATACTAACAAGAAACAAGTGCCCCGTTTTCACAAAATTATGGTGCTGCTTTCCACCACCACTGGAGCTGGATTTCTAAAGTGCTATTGCTACAAGGAAATAAAATAAAGAAAATAAAAGTCAATAAACTGAAATTACTCAAAACAATTCCTTTTGCAGGTCTGGGTTTACAATTATATCTTGCATCCAAACTGTTTTAGAGAGATGCTAAATCAACAGTGAAGTGAAAAAGACTACTTAAGAAAGTCAAACATAAAAAAAATAAGGGGACCTAAATCACTGAATAAACACAAGAAAAACATACAGAAATTTTCTTTGCAGTGTTTGATTAGGGCATCAGGTTAGAAACTGGGAGGCTGTGAGTTCTAGTCATACCTTATGCACAAAATCTGTTGGATAACCTTGGGCCAGTCATACACTCCCAGCCCTATGAAGTGGGCAATGGCAAACTATTTCTGAAACAACTTGCAAAGAAAATTTCAGGGACTTGCTCAGGTAGTTACCAGTTGTCAGAAATTGATTGAAAGGTACATGCTCACATACACAAACGTGCACCTTACATGAAAAAGCCTACTATTATTTTACAAATTGAAAAATGTTAGAATTCCAGAAATGTAATGTTCCTATCAATAAATGAATATATTATCCTTCACCAACATGAGTTTTACTCTAGTATCGGACTACAACTCTTGTCAGTAACTATTGTGTTTGAGATTGCATGTAGCAAAATATTTTAACTTTGGGCACATTTGAATGGTTTAATGTTGGAAACATCTACATTATACCATTGTAAACGTCGTCTCCTCATACAGCGTGCTTTGTGAGCCAAGCACATAAGATACCTGGGCAACACTGTTTGGGTACTTAAATTTAAGACATGGGATTTGGAGAAATGCTACATTGAAGTAAACAATGGAGACCAAATTAAGCAAGGAATCCGGTTCTAATGTTGATCTCCTACAAGGGAGAGGAAGAGGAGATGATAGAAGACAATAAGAAGTCATATAGTTTGTCATTCTGGGTAGTGATCTGGAAACACCATTAGGATAATACAATAGGGGTCCAACCAAAAAGTTCTGTATGTATTACAGAACTTTTAAATGTATTACTTTAGGTGAATAGAAAATTGTGTATTTCCACTCCCCTACTCTGTACATTGGAGTGCTTTTTGATAAACTATTGGATGTCACTAGACTGTGGCAAGGAAGATTTACATATCTTCACTTCTTTCTTTGTAAACTCATCATGCTGGACAATAGTTTCAGACAGGTATTTCAAGTACTAGATCTGTTATTTCAATGTGTTATAAACATCTTCAATGGATATGCTGGATGCATATAGATAGAGGATGGAATATGAATCTACAGTATGATGTCACTGGAAAAATCAAATGTCAGTAACTGCAATTTTAGGCAGAATCAATGAAAACATATTTTCTAAATCACAGAAATAACAACTCCATTTTATGCTGTGTGGGTAATACCCCCACACACACACTTCAGTTATTGAATCCAGTGCTGGGTGCTACATTTTAAGACTAACTAGAAAATGAGAGGGGGGGGATAAGGATGATCAAGAAACTGGAAACTAAGATCGGAAATCGTAGATTGAAGGGAAGGCTGTTAACTTGAGAAGAGCATATTGAGGAGTAGTAATATTATCTGAATAGCTGAAAGGAAATTAGAAGTTTGAGATCTATTCTCCATTTTTTTTCTGGGTATCATATAGCAACACAGGCAGTTATGGGAAAGCAAATTCTGGTAGAATTTTAGGGAAAGCGCACACATTTTCAGAGCAATTTAACACCAGAAGCAATTGTCCCAAGAAATAGTAGGCTTCCCTTCAGATCAGGAGAACCTAGATAACTAACTGCTGAGCATGCTTTAGTTTCGACTCTAACAATGAGCTGGGCTTGAACTCAATGACTAAATTGCTCTTTTCAATTTTATAATTCTATGTTAGTATGATTGCTGCTTTTGCTAAGCTGTCTGTAAAAATGGGATAACTTCCTGTTCTTTTATTTGTATAGAATTCTTAAAAAAAAATCATCACATAAAGAAAACGAATCCTTGATCATATGATGAGTTGCTTTCTGTTGTTTGCAAAATATGGTTTGGAGATCTATCTGTGTTTGCATGCTGCTTTGATTGGCCTACGGTGAAACATAGAAAATGAATATATATTCTGTAGGGAGCTATGGTTACACACTATCAACTCCAAGTCTCTAAAAAGCTATCATCGCAACCTAACTTTACTTCCCTTACTAAGAATTCTGGAAAACAGAAAGATCTATTGCTATTTTCCAGAATATTTTACTACTAAAATCCCTGTGAGTCAGGATCTATGTTTGCAAAACGACGTTTGTGTTTAATAGACCTATTTCCTTCTATGCAAAATAGCATAATGTATCAAATTAGCTTTGCTTAGGCAAAATAAATAGAATACCATTTTGCCTAAGTGCATCAATGAAATTGGACTTTTAAATATAGATGGGGAAAAATGAAGGCACAAAGCATATTTTTGTTTAAAAAAAACCTGTACACAAATGTTGCAAATAAATGAATGAATAAATGAATGTTTGCGCAAGAAACTGCAGTGCTAGTCATGAGGAATTTCTTACTAGCCCTTAAACTCATGTAACCTGACAATGTGGTACCTCTACATTAAAACTAGTGAGGAGGAAATTTCTATGTAAACATAATGAATAGCTTTCCGTGGACTATTACAGCTTCAGTCTACAGCTTTGCAGAGTGATATTGCCAGATTTTGTAGAATTTACACTTAAAAAAAAATATATACATATGCACAAACACATACATACACACACACTGTATTTGTATATAAGTTTAAGAGTATGAGTATATGTATAGACACATATATCATGACAGCCAATTTTGGTGTTGTAATCAAGGTACCAAGCTAAACTAAGAGACCTTGAAGTTCTAGACCTGTCTTAATCATGGAAAGCAGTTGCATTACATTGGGCCAGTCACTGACTCCAAACTCTCTCCAAGAAAGAAAGATGCAGCAAATCACTTTTGAAAATAGCAATAGCACTTAGACTTATATACCGCTTTACGGTGCTTTACAGCCCTCTCTAAGTGGTTTTACAGAGTCAGCATATTGCCCCCAACAATCTGGGTCCTCATAGTACCCACTTCAGAAGGATGGAAGGCTGAGTCAACCTTGAGCCTGGTGTGATTTGAACTGCCAAATTACAGGCAGACGATAGTCAGCAGAAATGGCCTGCAGTACAACACTAACTACTGCGCCACTGAGGCTCTTGTTGCTGAGAAAACTGAAGAAATTTGTCCAAACCATATACAGACATTACCCACCTCCAAATTATGTGAGCATACATGAATGCATCCTATGTAAGTGGAATAAACGATTTTTCTTCCAGATATGAGAACTGTCATTATGGGTTATATAGAGGCATGGTTACTCCCACAGACTTGTACCATCTGGATATTTACATTGTATCCATCATATTATAAGCGGCTGTTACTTTAGTCTGATCCTGTATGATACCAGGTAGAAAAGAATGCCTTAGGACATAGACAGCTACTTCATTGGGCACAGACTCTCATCCTGTACTTGCTATAAATTCTTTTGCTTAGTTGTCTATTTATTGTTTATTATTTCACCACATCAATAACTTATGTTATAACAACAAGGTAAAATTAAAATAAGAGTAATTTCTGTCATTTGCTAAATTGGTGCTCTACCAGGAATTTTTTGGGATTGTAGACTGAGCCAAAGTACCATTATACTAATATTGTTCAATGTTCTGGCTAACTATAGTCCATAGACCAACCAGGCATAAGATGGAACTACATTCTAGATGATATTGGGAAAATCTCAAACTACTCTGTGAAACACCTCCAGGTCCATAAAGCAGGGGACAGAGCATGACCCCCCACCTTCATGAAGGAATATTCTGATCACAGTAAGGGATGTAAATTATACTCTTTTCCATCTGATCTGCTCCAAAATAAACACAAAATCCAATAAAAGTCTTCCAATGCCTGCCAATTGCTTGTAACAAGTCCATGGTCACAACGGAAGCCATAAACATTGGATCCATCACTTAAGACTTAAAGCCTCAGGAGCCTCAGTACCAGCCTTGGGTCAAGATCTATTTTATGCAGGGAAAAATCAAAAAGAGCTTGTCCACATACATTTTAGACAGATACAAACTACAGTCCAAGCTAGTTCCCAATCTGGTAACCCCTTGATGTAATGGACTAGTTGCTTGCATGTAAATAGGTCCCTGGATGTCCCTGAAACCACCTTTTTCATTCCTTTAGTGAAAGTGGGTTGGATTTTAGACCTTTCCAGAAATAAATGGATCTTCTTCAACTAGTCCTTGACTTGCAACGGCAATTGGAACCAGAATTTTCACTGTTAAACAAAGCAGTTATTAAGGGAGTTGCAAAGTTTTATGACCTTTTTTTCCTTGCAAAAGTTATTAGCGAATCATTGCAGTTGCTAAGTGAACCATGTGATTGTTCAGTGAATTTATTTTCCTCCATTGACTTTGTTGGAAGCCAGTTGAGTTGCAATAATAATCAAATCACTTCCAACTCACAAGTAACATTAGGGGAAGAAAAAAGAAGTGAGCCACAATTGCCACTCATGTAGACTAGTAGCTGGATTTTTTTTTCTATCACATGGAGTGGTATTTTATTACGAGACCATGTCTCGGATAAGAACAGTATGTTAAGATTACTTTTGGGAAGCCCCAAATGAAAACCCTTTGCGGGAGAAAATGGGAGGCTCGGGCCAAGCATTACATTAAACTGGTATTTCTCAGCCTTGACATCATGAAGATGTATAGACTTCAACTCCCAGAATTCCTCAGCCAGCAAATCCACACATCTTCAAGTTCTCAAGGCTGAGAAATACTGTGTGAAACATTAGGCATAGAACCCACTAAGCAGTAAGTGATGGTTGATATGGTTTACTCAGGTGTATAGGGAAGGAAAGCAGTACCTTTTCTTTGAGGGTGCATGTTCGTACATGCCAGTCCTTGTGAATGAAATAGAGTTTATGGGTTTGCTTTTCCAGATTTACACGAACATAACATTTTTTTTAAAGAAAGTTATGAAGTTATCATGAGTTCTCCTAGATCTGATTAAAGGCCTAACTTGCTTGGCCTCATATATTCTACAGTGGGTGAACAAATGAATTTGGGATGCCTACGGTGAAAATGTGAAGGGAATTGTCAATTCCCATCGCTGTCTTGTTACTAGTATTCACTGGTAGATTGCTTCTGCACCTAGCTGTGACAGTTTCAAATTATTATCAGTCCCTTGCTTCAGATCTTTTACTTTGAGATACTTGCTTTTTAAAAAAACTATACAAATGTATAAGACTTTTCATTAAAGTTTGAAAAACTTTAGCAGATTTTTTCAGGTAATAAAAGTAGGTTGAGGCCCTTATTCTGGCACCTTGGGTATCGAATGATCAGGATTTAGATGTCCATTTTGAGATATGCCTCACAGAAATAGCACTGGAATGAATCACACATTGCTTTTGAAGCACAGCCAAAATAACTAAAATAAATCAAGGGATGTCATATTAAAAAGTGCAACCAACCACATAAAAATATGACAGTGTAGAAAGGTAACATCTCTAGACCTCCTTACTTCCTATTAAATTGGCCTCTGGTGATAGATTAATGAAGTTGAACTGAATGGGAAGGAGTGGATATAATTATTATTTCTCTCCTGGTGTTTTAAAACAAGCATTTTAAAACACAAAGAGACAAAGTTTTACAAACCTATCCTGGTGAAATATGGTTTCTTTCAACAAGGCCTTGAAATTGCTTTCCTACAAATTCACTTCAATCAGGCAGGACAAAATGTCATGCTCAACACTCTTTTATTTGAAGTAAACAAAAAACACTATTGCTCAACCAGCTCTGGTCAGTTGAATATACTGTTTGAAGAAGAAAAGTACAGTAAAACAAAGTAATCAAAAGAAGAAAAGCCACTATTTTATGTTTGGTTTATGTCTTTTTGTCTTGCTATATTACTTTTTTTCCTCTTTGTTTGAAATATCAGGATAAATAATATCTAGCATGACTTGCAAAACTAAAGGAAATACCATAGCTGAGTTTGGATGTCATGATTCTTCTACCTTATTGTGGTAAGGTTAAGAGTGTTTCTTCTGCTTTTTTAGAGCAAAATTGGAATGCCAGCTAAAACAAGGGAATGTTTAATCAACAATTTAATGATTAATCCAAAACTGCTTCAAACATAAGTAGAACTCACATGTAAAGGATGGGATAACATGCCAAACTATATTTCATCTAAAAATGAGAGTGGGGTTTGTGCATTTGATTCCTGAAAATATATGAGA
Source organism: Oxyrhabdium leporinum (assembly GCA_032468155.1). Classification (NCBI taxonomy): domain Eukaryota; kingdom Metazoa; phylum Chordata; class Lepidosauria; order Squamata; family Cyclocoridae; genus Oxyrhabdium; species Oxyrhabdium leporinum. Next base: position 12,991 of record JANHFL010009223.1, on the reverse strand, counting down.
AGGGGAGAATATAAATCTATGTGCCCAACACCTACTCATACAGTTATGTTGTACTAAAAAATTGTACAGAGGTGCCCCTCCCATCCTGCATTTCTCTGCTGCATTTTGTCTGCTATAACTGCAGAAATAAATACAATATCAATTTCTCTCATTCTGCTTAGCTGTTTTGCATTCCTAATTTTATTTCCAGTGAAACAATTCATAGAAAAGAGGAAGTCGCTTAAATATTTTATTAATTCATTTATTTATGTTAAATAGACATTGACATCCAGGTATTGTTTCAAATCATTCAATGCAGATAGGCTGGAAAGAAAGGAAAGAAGCCAACATACTGAAACAGCATAGGTATAACATGAAACTGCATTAGTCATGACTGAACACCTGGTGGAGGAGCAATAAGCACGGAGAGGCCTTCTTGATCCTTTTGGCATTCTTAGAGCATTCAGTACCTTCAAGTCAAGTGACCATGGCATTGTAGACTTGTAGACTTCAACTTAAAAACATTCATTTAGTGACTGTTCTTAGTTACCACAGTACTGAAAAAAGTGACTTATGATTGTTTTTCATACTTATGATCACTGTAGCAAAATTTGGACGCTTGGCAACTGGCTCATATTCATGATGGTTGCAGTGTCCCTGATATGATCATCTTTTGCAAACTTCTGACAAGCAAAGTAAAATGGGGAAATCAGATTCACAGAACAACTGTTATTCATTTAACAACTGCAGTGATTAACTTCACAGCTGTGGCAAGACAGTCATAAAATAGGACAAAACTCACCATCTGTCTCACTTAGCAGCATAAATTTTGGACTCCATTGTGGTTATAAGTCGAGAACCACCTGTATTGCCCAAATGTAGCTGGTATACCAGATGCAATCTTTCCTGGACAAAAGTGGCAATGACTTATGCCTTTGTCATCTCCTGGATATTGTACATTTTTGCTAGGTATTTTACATGAGGATTCTTTTGAAGATCCCTCAGTAGTTACAGTTGATGAAAAATGTAGTAGACTGTTTGCTGGTAGATGAAAGTTGCTTTTCACATATGGACATGAGTGTTATAGGCTCTCTTTTGTTTAACAAGAGGTTTCAGGGACAATTCAAAGTACTGGCATTGATTTATAAAGCCTTATATGGTTTAATGTCTAAGTGTCTTCTACAATCTCTGCCTCAAATGCAATCTGCCCTTGTGGTGATGCTCAGAGAGACCCTATGCAAATAGTTTGAGCCGAATGTCAGTGAGTCTTCTCCCCAATTTTAGTGATGGCCTCTCTCAGACTTCTGTATGACCTTCTCCCTCCTGATATTTTGATAGATTTTAAAACAGAACTCTGCAGATGAGCTTTTAATAAAGAACAAGGGTGTCAAACTGGAATTCTTTGAGGGCTGGATCAGCGGGGGGGGGAGATGGGACAGACAGCCTCCTGCAGCCGGCCAAAATGGGACGTGAGAGGCTTATGTGGCCCCCATGCTCTGTTTTGGCCAGAGTGCTGCAGGAGGCCATCCAGGATGAAAAAAGGGCACAAGGAGGCATGTGTGACCCCCGCGCCCCATTTTGGCTGCCACAGGCACCGCGGGCCTGTCCTTTGCTATTTCCAGGCCAGCCCCACAGGCCAGATTTAAGCACCCCATGGGCCTTGAGTTTGACACCCCTGATATAGGACCAGATGCCTTCAAAAGCGTATTTAAAGTTATCTGCTGTTTAATACTACAGTGGGTCTTACTACTGTGTGTGTGTTTATGCTGTAAATTGCCAGGAATCTATTGGGAATGCGATGGCAGAAAAATAAAGTAAGTAAATAAAGGTGAAAATGAGGACTAGAAGTTTATTGATGCATCTACATTTGTGACAAATGGCACTCCTTCTGTATGCATCAGGGTGGCAGTGGAATAACTGTACTTCAGCTTTCAACTTTCTCCAGCTTGATGCACAGTAAATGGACTTCAACTCTTATCATTCCCCCCCCCACACCTTTCTGTGCAACTATTTTACATAATGCTATATTGTGTACCATATTTCACTCCTTCAGAGACAAAATAAAACCAACCTAAAGGTATCTAAGCAATAAACTTCCTGACTCTCAAGCTATCCATATAGAGGAATGAGTTCTCTCACGTCAAGGTCTTCTAACCAAAATGAATGGCCATCTGTCAGAGATGCTCTATGCATCTTGACCAAGGAATTAATCCAGATGTTGGATTACAGACAGCATCTATGGTCCCTTGCAACATAGACATAGATATAAAATAACTTTATTGTCACTTTGAATTTACACTAATCGGCATATATTAAAATGAAATTTTGTTGCATACAGCTTTCAAAGAGTCACCACCTCCAATATACACTGCATAAACGTGACAAAATAAATAAATAAATAGCAATAGCACAGACCTAGGTACCACTTCACAGTGCTTTACAGCCTTCTCTAAGATGTTTACAGAGTCAGCATATTTTCCCTCATTTTACCCACCTTGGAAGGATGGAAGACTGAGTCAACCTTGAGGCTGGTGAGATTTGAACTGCCAAATTGTAGGCAGCTGGCAGTCAGCAGAAGTAGCCTGCAGTACTGCATTCTAACCACTGTGCCACCACAGCTTTAAATTATATAGAATTATGCATATGCACACATATATTATATGACACAACGAAACAACACAGTCTAGTTCGGATGTACATGGTGAGAAAAAATAATCTTGCAAGTTTACCAGATGGATGGTATAGGGAACAAACTGTTACAGAATCTGATAGTCCTGCTAGAAATACTTTGAAACCTCCTCCAAGTGGGGAGCAACAGAAACAGACCGTAAAGTGGGTGTGTGGGATCTCTAACAATATTTTGAGCTCTAAGCACATACCGCTTATAAGCAGCATCCTGAATAATGAGAAGTGACTTCCTATAATCTTCTCGGCTGTCCTTACCACTCTCTATATGGACTTTCTATCTGTGAACCTGCTGCCACCAAACCAAACAGTGATGCAGTTTGTTAAAACACTCTCAATCGTGCCTTTGTAAAAAGTGGCCAGGACAGATGGAGAAAGATATGCTCTCCTCATCCGACACAGTAAATGCAGATGCTGCTTTGCACGCTTCACTAAAGATGACGTATGGAAAGACCAATTCAGATTGTTAGTTATCTGCACTCCCAGAGAACTAACATAACATGATTACTCTATATAGAAAAGGTTTCAAGGGAAATCTGATTTATACTTTTCCTGGATAGATCATTATACCAAGCAGCTAAATATTGCAATAATATTATCTTCCCTGAGGAATATTAGTATTTTATTCCCATAGCCATCTCAGAACTGTTTCAAGCAATATATTTCATAAGTGAGGAGCATAAATACCAAAATAGAGACAGGAAGATGAGGAGTCACTGTGTGGAAATACAAACAAATGACAATGCAAGAGTCTAGGCACGTGTAAGAAAGGGAGGCAGTTTGAAAATGGAGATGAAAAGTAAGCAGCAACAGCATCGGAGAAGATCAAGAGACAGAACAAAGCTGATTGTAACTAGTCAGGGTTTCTATATAGTTCATGACCATATTTTCCTTTTTTTTTTTTAAATTAGCATATTTGGTGGGTATGTCCCTTGAGTAGGAATAAATATTGTAGGTAAATTAATCTGATGACACCTCTAAATGCTTCTTATGAAGGAGAGAGGGAGAGGGAGTGGGAGAGGGAGAGGGAGAGGGAGAGGGAGAGGGAAAAGGAGGGAGAAGGAGAGAGACGGGGAGAGAGGGGGGGAGAGAGGGAGAGAGAGGGAGAGAATGAATATTACTACAGGTAGTCCTCAACTTATGACCATAACTGAGCCCAAATTTATGTTGTTAAGTGAGAATTTGTGAAGTGAGTTTTGCCCCATTTTACAACATTTCTTGCCCCAGTTGCTAAGTGAATCACTGCAGTTGATAAGTTAGTAACCTGGTTGTTAAGTGAACCTGGCTTCCACACTGAATTTACTTGTCAGAAAGTCGCAAAAGGTGATCACGTAGCCCCAGGACACAGCACGATCGTAAGTATGAATCAGTTATCAAGCCTCTGAATTTTGATCACATGATCATGAGGAGGCTGTAAACGTTGTAACTATGAAAAACGGTCATAAGTCACTTTTTTTCAGTGCCATTGTAACTTTGAATGGTCACTAAATAAACTGCTGTAAGTCGAGGACTACCTGTAGTTTGAAAAATAATTAACTTTTTAATGTGTATGAACAAGAAAAGGTTGTGGCCATATAGTCTGCAAACCTCTGAAGAGAGAAAACAGAAAATGTTTCCTTTTATAATCCCCAGAATCCATTATTCCTGTTTATTAAGCCTAAATTATTATGCAGTTGAGTTTTATATAATGAAACAATCCAGATTTGCTTATTTAGAGGAAATGATTACACTTCTGGGGGCTGAAAATTTTGCTACCTAGAAAAGGCCATGTGATTGTGATTCCTGCCAACCCAATATTAAACAAAAAACAATGTTTTTAAATACATTCAGTTCTGTCCCTGTGCGGGCTGAATTGCTGAATTAAAAAACACAGAGAGAGATGCAGACAAAAAACATTCATGCAAACCCCAGTGCATTATCTGAATTTGCAAGCTGTTTGCAAACAGTTCCATCATTTTCAGGATTCCTCCATTCCTCCATTGTGGGTAATGTCAGATCTTCTTGTTGTGGTTATTATAACTTGTTGTGATGAAAGGAGAAATGATTTCTTTATACATTTTCTCTCTTTTTTTTTACTATATTCTTATTTTTCCTTTCTTTTCAATTTTGTCTTTTTTTTCCCCTTTTTCTTTTTTTAGTTTGCATTAGCTTTTATCTTTCTAATTATAGTTTCTTTAAAAATTAAAATTACTAAAAAAAAAAGTCTCAGATGAAAATAAAGGATAAAGTTTTTGGATAAAGACACCGGCTAGCTCTTTTTAAAGTTTGGAATTTTCTTCTTCAGAATCTGACCTCTAGGACCTTGGTAAAACTGCCATTTGTTTCATCATTTGAAAATGTTATATATTGCCACTGTTCCAGCTACACATCAATAAAATTCAGCTCACTGATATCGCCTCTATGGAATGGGAGCTTGAAATATTTGTTGGAGCTTTAAACATTCTTAGTGTCCCTGGGAGCTTTCTGAGAGCAGGAATCAGACTTGAGTAATGATTAGTGAAGCAGGATTTATAGCAGAAAGGAGACTTGTTTTTAGAAGATACATGAAACGAATAATCAAAGCCTGGAACCTAATTAACTCCATCCTATCAGCAAGAAAGTCCAAGAACAGGTCCTCTGTATATGTCCTGTATGCCTGGGCAGAAAGACAGAAAACAGGACCTGAAATTACCAATTAGGCAATTAGAAATTAGGCTAAGCATAGAAAGAGGGACACAAAATAAATGCTTAACTCTATCTCCACCAGAGGTGGGAAACTATGGCCTTTTATGACTTGTGGTTTCAACTCCCAGAATTGCTGAGTCAGCAATGCTGGGAGTTGAAGTCCACAAGTCATAAAAGGGCCATAGTTCCTGCATGCATTCATTCTCTCTCCCTGTCTCTGTCTTTGTCTCTCTCTCCCTCTCCCTCTCTCTCTCTCCCTCCCCCTCCCTCCCCCCCTCTCTCAACAGATTAACAGAGTTAGAAGGGACCTTGTAGGTTATCTAGTCCAACCCCCCACC
>JANHFL010009220.1:187720-199941 GCA_032468155.1 Oxyrhabdium leporinum | reverse complement strand
CCCCCCCCCCCCCCCCCCCCCCCCCCCCCCCCCCCCCCCCCCCCCCCCCCCCCCCCCCCCCCCCAGCCTGGAGTGGGATTTGGCAGTTCACTAAACCACACAGAATCTTCGCTAAGGGTCCACCCGAACCCATGCAAACCCCCAGCAGCCCACCCCTGATTCTGATCCAATGCAGCAGCATTTCATACCCAATTATAATAAGCTGCAATGACACAGCTTTGACAGTTTTCTCTAGCTAACATATTCTTTGCTTTCTAAGTTGCCCAATAATTACAATTCCTTGCAAAGAAGCAACACAATAAAGTAGCCAATTACATAAAGACTGTCAAGTTCTGCTTTAATTCCCCATTTCCTTGAGTTTTCAAACAAATCAGTCTTAGGAGAAGTAAGCTTGGGGATCAGGAATTTGAAACAGAAGGGAAACTTTTTTTCTCTCTTAATAATGTCTGCAATAAAAAAATATATATAAAATCAATTTTGGCCTATCATCGTGGCAGATCCTCATTTTCCATAGGCATTTGATTCAGTACAGTTCATAAATACCTCAGCAGTTGAAGAAACAATACTGTATCTGAACAGGAACATGTGGCTTTATGCCACGGCTCTTTTCTAATTCCATAAATGTTCATTCAGCTATGTCAGATTACTACTGCTGCTGCCATTTCTGTTTTCTGGCTTACTGGTATGCTATCTACGTATTCTTCAGTGCTGAGAAAAGTCATTCTTTTGCTTAATGATGCCATTTAAATAATTTTTTCATACTCTATTTAAAAAAAAATAATGCCAGTGGACCACAAATAATGGATAGCCACATTGTTTGGAACACTAGGAATACATCATTGATAGATAAAGAACAAGAATTTTAAAAAAATCCCTTTGGGCCAATCAGTGTTCCTAATGCTTTCTATTTCACAGAACTCTGTGGGCCAAATAAGGGATAGGAACATTAGATATATAGGAGCATTAGATGTGCCTTGAGCTTATCATATATAAAGGTAGAATAAAATAAATCAAACAATAAATGTTTCATTGACCAGAAGTCATAAGCTTCTCTTACATGGATTCAAAAAACTGTAATCATAGCTAAGACGTCTGCAGTTTTTCAGACTTTCCACCATATAATTTAGGTAGCAATATGACCTCTGGTTTTTCTTTTTTCTTTTTGTTTAATGTGTCTATTGAGCTTCAGGTCAGGCATGATTCTTGGTGACTTCCAAGACAAATCCAGGCAATTTTGTTGGCAATGTTTTCACTCTGTTTCCTTTGTCTTCTTCCTAGAGCTGAGTTATGAGTAGATATTTCTAGAGGTGAATTACCTTGAAAAATGTCAATGTACATCTAATAACTTTACATTTGCTTTAATGATTTTCCAGATCGTATACACGTGTGTATATTCAATGCTGCTTTGCTTCACAACTCTGGACACATAATCTGCACATCCTCTAGTTGGAAACAGTTTTCCAGTGATTATGTCTACAGCAATAGCACTTAGACTTCTATACCACTCCATACCATATTATAGCCCTTTCTAAGTGGTTTACAGAATCAGCCTATTGCCCCCAAACAATCTGGCTCCTCATTTTACCAACCTTGGAAGGATGGAAGCTTGAGTCAACTTTAAGATGGTGAGAATCGAACTACTGGCAGTCTACAGAGTTAGCTGTATTCTAACCACTGTGCCACCACTGCTCCTATATATTCGTTTCCCCCCCACCCTTTCCTAGTCTTTTAAGAACTAGATTAGAATAGTTGTTGAGATAAGGACATTATTTTCATATTTCATTCAGACGCTACCTTCCCCTAAACTGTTTCCCTAAAGTGATGTAGAAACATAACATTCAGGAGCAAACGTTACCTAAAAAGGCTGTTTCGTGCCCTTCATTTCTTGTGCCTCCTCAATTGTTACAGACCAAAGGACCATTACTGGAAAGCTCTTCACCATCATGTTCCATTCATTAGCACGGGAACTATGGAAATTAAATTTAGATGGGCAGTTGGCAGGGGGAGAGATCACTGAAACATCTGGCATTTTCCTGAAGTATAGAAATTATGTCTTACTATGGGTCCTAATTAAGCCAATTTTGATAGATAACCAGACCAGTATGTGGGAATGACCTGGGACACAGGAGGAAGAACTGCAGAATAAACAGCAGACAAAATTACAATCTGCAAAAGCATCTGAGACCTTCTTTAGTTTTTTGGAGAGCAAAAGTGAAGGGTGGGAGAGGTACTTTCAGATTTGCAAGATTCTGTTAATGTAACCTTACAATAAAGGTAGATCTAATATTTCTTGCTAGGCTTCTCGTCTGGACTAAAATGGACAGCTCTCTTCTCCATTCCTGTCATCAACCTGGCAGTTTATGGAGGACTATAAAGTTCTGATTTTCAGTGCTTTTCAGATCAGGTGCACTGTTTCATAAACATTTATAAAGGTACTGAAGGGGGAACACATCATTTAAAGTATTCTTCCACCTGACTTTTTCTTACTGTTTTAGTTTGAGAATGTTATAAACTAACAGACAAAATGGTGGGTTTTATCGGCAAGATTTTTCTTAATATGCGGGCCTTGTGAAACATTCATTCTATATTCAATATTTGCATTGATAAAGTTCTACCAAATATACATGTAGTATCATCAAAAATATTTCAGTAATAAAACCTCAATCTCCAAGCAGAAGGAATATCCAAACAGCAACATCTTTACAAAACAGGGAAATTAACTAATAATATATTCTTTGCAACCGATTCAAAATGAGATCTTAGTCACTTGACTAAGCCATAATTTTAGGAAAATTAGAATTTTCTGATTCTAGAAATTAGAATTAATTTTTAATTAGACTGCATATTTACCTGGGACTAAGTCCCACTGAACACTAAATTATACCCTATACATAGGGTATAGGTTGTATAGATAGATAGATAATTATTAGAATGATCTGGATAAATGTGCATCGTTTGGCTTGATAAAAGCCAACAAGGTCAATTATGATATCAGTTTTCCTTTCTCTCAGTTGATCTCAGCGAGACCTGAGGAGCCATGCATAAAATTATAATGATCTGAATTATAGCCAAAATGAAATGAAACACTTCTGAAAGTAATAAAACACTTCTTTGAAATCTTTAAAGGGAACTTAAATTTAATATGCTCGTTTCGAATACGACTTGCTGATTTGGAACCAAAGAGTTTATTCATTCTTGCTTTTATAAATATTATTATGGCTACTGAAATACAAACTCACACCATTCAGATAATATTTTCCCAACTGTTTGCTATTGGTATTCACAGTGTAATGAACAGAAACATAACACTGTGAATATATTCTCATTTTCCTATTTTTCTGATAATGTTTGCTGTCTCTCATTCCCTCCAGCCCTATTCAGATGAAGTAATATTATCCTATGATACAATCTGGAAAACTGCTAAGTTCTTTGTGCGCCTTAGTAAGAACAAGTAACAAGAGAAAATTAAATAGGTTTTGCAGATAAACATCAAATAATATGTTCCCATCACTCCCCATTCTACCAACCTGCTTATACAGAAATACATATTAACGCCTCGGCAATAATGGAACATTGCCAAGATCACAGGTACCTTGAAGAAGGTATAGGACAGCACATGACAGATCTTTTAAAAATCTAAAGCTTGAGAAAATTCTCCAGTTCAAAATGTTGCTGCACAAAAACAGGCAGATAGTCAGTCATGGCCTCTTCTAGAATGTTCCATTATTTTCTTACTTCTTCCCACTGCTTAAGATCTTCTTTTCTTTGTCCTTCATTGGACAAGCATAACCCTCCTCGGTTGTTTTAAAACATTATTTTCTCTTCACTTAGGATTTTTATTAAAAAATAAAATTAGGATTTTTTTTATTAAAAATCCATTTATAAAAATGGAAGAGATGGAAAAGGCAAGACAGATTGGATAGGCAAGTAACTTAAGGAGGATAAAATGAGAATAAGAATGAAGAGGATAACAAAAAACACAAAATTTTAAAAAAATCATTTAGTTACAATATTACACCATTGTTAATAGATTTCCTAGTTTGCCCCAAGCATTTTATATATATTCCTGATATTGTCTGATAAGAGTTTCACTATAAATATACACTGTGCTGAAATTTTATGTGAGGCCATTGGGGAAAATACTGGTTCCTAAAATATGTTAGCAATATCTATTTTTTTCCTCAAATTGTTCAGTATAATTTATATAGGGTAATTTTACAGCAGTTTTTGATTCGTGCATATTTTATCTTATTTTTACTGTCTTCTGGAAAGGCTGCACATATGTGACCTCCATCTCATAATTTTAAACCTATTCCATAAATATTGGGCAGGAATGTTTAAATGAAAGCTCAAAGCATGAATATCATCTGTGGTTTTACTGTAACAAGCTACTTTTACCACAGAAGTGTGATATGCCATGGTGGTGCAGTGGTTAGAAAGCAGTGTTGTAGGCTACTTCTGCTGACTGCTGGCTGCCAGCAGTTCGAGTCTCACCGGCTCAAGGTTGATTCAGCCTTCTATCCTTCCGAGGTCGATAAAATGATAACCCAGATTACTGGGGGAAATATGCTGACTGTGTAAATCACTTAGGGAGGGCTGGAAAGCAGTATAGAAGTTTAAGTGCTATTGCTATACGCCTATAACAAAGAATTTAAACTAAAGGTAGAACTCCAAGCATCTTACATAACATAATAACAGAGTTGGAAGGTCTTCTAGTCTAACCTCCTATTCAGGCAGGGAAACCTATACCATTGCAGACAAGTGATTGTTCAATCTCATCTTAAAAACTTCCAGTGTCGAAGTACCCATAACTTCTGGAACAAGTTGTTCCACTGATTAATTGTTCTCATTGTCAGGGAATTTCTCCTTAGATCTAAATTGCTTCTCTCCTTGATTAGTTTCCATCCGTCCTGCCTTCAGGTGCTTTGGAGAATATGTTGACCCTCTCTTCTTTGTGACAGCCCATTAGATATTGGAGCACCGCTATCACATCACCCCTAGTCCTTCTTTTCATTAAACTAGACATACCCAATTCCAGAAACCATTCTTTATATGTTTTAGCCTCCTGTCTTATCTCACAAAACCTATTTTAGCTCTCTCAAGTATAACACAGGCAGCCAGTTAGTAAACCTGAGAGTAGTTACTGCAGAAGGGTGGAAGAATTAGTGGTAACATAATGAGTAGGAGGGTTGTTATTATTTAAATACTTAAAGGGTTCCTCAAAAGAGATTGCTATTATTGACTGGAATTAGAGCCAGAGACTGAAGTTGTAGAAGATTATAACGAGGGAGGAAGCCAAATCAAAATTACAGATTCTTTTCTCCAACAAGACTCTCGCTTAATTCCTCTTAAGACAATAGCACAATTACTCCCATATAAATGCCCTATAGCAAAATCATCTCATGAATTGTTATTAGGGCCTCGCCATATGTTTGCAATAGAGCTTGCCAAAACTGGAATAAAAACCTAACCAAACAATTTTTCCTCGTGAATCAGCAGTCTTACATATTGGCAACAAATTAAACTCCCATAGAGAGAAACTGAACTACACTGGAAGGTGAAGAAACTGAGGGTGAAAATAAACCCAGACATTCTTCATCATCATCATCTTCGTTTAATGACTCCTTAAATAAACTCAACTCCTTAAATAAACCCAGACATTGCTCATTAGTATATAAACCCGCTTGAGTTGCGACCAGTATAAAATGTCACAATTAATAAATGCATAAATTAAAAGCAAGCAAGGAAGATATCTTTCTATTTGTGCTTGCCAGATAACCATTGAATATTTATATTGGTTTTAGAAGTTATTTTGAATTAACAGCATAATACGGCAGGAACGAGGGTTAAGGTTTTTTTTTTCTGTCCTGTTTTCATTTATCAAATGCTGCAGTGCATGCAGCAATGAAAAAGGGTTGAAATGCAAGTTGAGTATGTCAAACTTGCATGTATGGGGTTATAAATCAGACACATCTCAGCTGTCCTCTTTTGGGTGTATAAAGCATTTCTACTGCTATGAAATGGAGGTTGAGCTTTAGTAATACAGCATGTGTAACATAGAAGGTGGAGTTAATTATCCTTCCATTTCCATCATTGTCTCTCTGATATGAAATGGCTGGAGTTCATCTATACCAGGGGTGTCAAACTCAATTTTATTGAGGGCCGCATCAGGGTTGTGTTTGAGGTGGGCATGGCCAGCTTGACATCACTCAGGTTGGGGGCACCTGTTATGGCCCCGTGGGCTCTGCCAGCAAAAACGGGCTCTCAAGTGCCACCTGTGGCCCTCACGAGCTCCATTTTTGGCTGCAGTGGCCTCCTGTAACCCTTGCCAATGAAAACAGAACTCGGGAGAGCCACACCCTCCCAAGCTGTTTTCACTGGCACCGTGGGCTGGTCCTTTGCTGTTTCTAGGGCAGCCCCGTGGGCCAGATCTAAGCACCCCGTGGGCCAGATTCGGCCCCCAGCCCTTGAGTTTGACACCCTTGATCTATTACACTAAGGCATAAAGCAGTGATTCTCCATATTTTTTTCATCACGGACGCAATTTAAATACATTTTGGGTCTGTGGACTTAACTCAAGATTTAAATCAAAATATTTGTTCAAACCTTCCTGGACATCACTCCCTCCAGGGGTCCACGGGCCACAGGTTCAGAACTACTGACATAAAGCACGGATTTTTATTTATTTATTTTGCTCTTTGAGGCAATCCAGATACGAAGCCCAGCTATCTTTATTGTACAATTAGAATTAACAGCATTTTGCAGAATTTTTCATAGAAAACAAAGAAGAAATTATGATACTTCATATGCAAAAGGTCCCAGGTACATTCCTTGACATCTGCAGACAGAGCTTCTGGATAATAATTGCTCAAGAGTGGAGACAATGCTGAAAGAAATGGATGAATGGAATGATTCATTAGAAGGCAGCTTCCTATGACAGGATTGGGAAAAGGTTCTGCTGAAACCTTCAGAGACATTGTGCCAACCTGCAAAATGACTTCAGCTGAAGCCATGCTTACTTCTGCTTCTGATAGCATGCCAGGGGGGATGGACACGACACTCAGAAACGTGGTACCTCAGCTGGCTAGCCATAACATCTCCCATCTGGCATGTTAACCAAGGTCTTTTCAATGGACAGTTGTCGAAGTTGATCAGGAACCTACACCTGGGCTGATTGGCCCATGTGACCTGAGGGACAAAGGAGGGTGGGGAGGTCTTATTCTTTTAACTATCTCTACACACAGGAATAATTTAGAGCTAGATTTACTTTTCTAAGTGCCGATATGATATACTTAATAAAGGATCTCTTGAACCTGACTCCTGGAGTTCATTACTCAGAACAATGACAAACTGCCTATCAGCAAAGGTCAGTCTTCTGTAACTTGGCATCCTCTAGCAGTTGGCTGATGACAATGCGAATTGAGGATCTGAGGCTGCTGGAGTCCTTCACATTTGGGTTAAACCAGCCAGGATGGAGAAGCTGGTGAGCATATAAATGAATCAAATAAGCAAATGGCCTGACTCAGCCTCATAAATATTTAGAATTACTCTTTCTGGTTTGTAGACCCAGTTGTAACTTATGCATTCATAAAGTATCTTTAAATATGCAACAGTGGGAAGTGAACAGAAGGATTAAGAGTCCTTAAAATTCTCCCATAGCACATATCATGAATTACAACACGTTTATGCGAAATATAACAGCCCGTTATAGCCGAAAACTATCAAAAAAAATTTTTTCGCAGCTTAATTTCTTTAATGGGGTATGTATAATAGAGGACATTTTAAAATGATTTGGAAGAGGCACTTCGGAAGAAAGTCCAGAACCTTTTCTGCTATTCAATAAAATTTCCTCCCATCCCTCCTTCCACACACCCCCCAACCTTCCAGCTTAAAGAAAAGTGGTCGCTGGCTTAAGAGTTACATTGAAGATTGGCTGGTTAATGAATAACAGAGCTGCTGCACTTATGCATGGTCCAAAGCACTTCTTCCATATTATTTTTTATTTAAGTATGAGCAACCCTAAAGTATAAGCTGCCTTTTCCCAAACCGGTAGGATAAATTATTCCAGGCAACCAGAAAGTAAATTGGTGTGCCTGTATTCCTATTGGTAGGGAAAAAATGGATTAAAGTGTAACAAGCAACAAACAGATTATCGGCACAATTTCATACTACCTGGTTAAAAACATTACCTTAATATGGCATTGTTACACAGTGAAGCTAAAGCCAAAGTAAAAGGCCATAATAACAGAATAACAGAGTTGGAAGGGATCTTGAAGGACTTCTTGTCCAATCTCCTGCTCAAGCAGGAGACTCTATACCATTTTTGACAAATGGTTGTCCAGTCCCTTTTTAAAAGCTTCCAGTGTTGGAACACTCACAACTTCTGAAGGCAAGTTGTTCCACTGGTTGATTTTTCTTACCATCAGTAAATTTCTCCTTAGTTCTAGGTTGCTTCCCTCTTTGTTCAGTTTGTTCATTCACTGCTTTTTGTTTTGCCTTCTGGTGCTCTGGACAATAGGTTGACCCCCACTTCTTTCTGACAGCCCCTTAGATATTGGAACACTGCTATCATGTCACCCCTAGTTCTTCTTTTCTCTAGACTAGATATACCCAAATTCCTGCAAATGTTCTTCATATGTTTTAGCTTTCGGTCCCACAATCATCTTTGTTGCACTTCTCTGCACTCTTCCCAGAGTCTCAACATCTTTTCTATATTGTGGTGACCAATATAATGTATGTATAATATGCACACAATATTCTACCAAATGGTCATTTAGCCACTAAACCTTTGGCTAATCCTCAGTTTATCTTACCCTAGATTAGTTGTCATTCATCAGACTCATTAACTTATCATGGAACAGCATCATGGAAGCCCTTCACTGTTTGAAAATGTTACATTAATGATAAGGGAACAATACTTTTTTTCTAACAAAATTTTCAGCATTCTCTGGATAGGTTTACTAATTACCCTGTTTCCCCTAAAATAAGACTCAACTGGAAAATAAGCCCTAGTGTGATTTTTCAGTATGCTCATAATATAAGCTCTACCCTCAAAATAAGCCCCAGTTAAAATTGTCAGCCAGACAGACATATTTCCCCCTAAATAAGACCTAACTGGAAAATTAAACCTTAATGCATCTGTCAGCCTTGGAAGCCATAATTGCAAGGCCTTTGCGGCTGCTACATATTATGCATGGGAAACCAGGAGGGGGGATATTCTCATACACTTAGAAGGGGGTTTTAGACAAAACAAAATTCTTTCCAAGAGAGTCAAGGACACACCAGCCGGCACCTGGAAGAGGAGTGCCAGGAGGAGAGATGAAGTTGAATCTGAAAGAGGATTGGGGAATGTGACCTTTGAATATGGCCGGGAGGTGGATCTTTGAATTTCTTTTGGGTGGGGAAAAGCCAGGAACTTCAGATTCAGGTTTTTCCCAGATGTGCCAACATGGTTTTCTCTAATAAATTCTTACTTGGATATAAATGTGTCTGAGTGCTGAGTGGATGAACGGAACTTTGATGGAACCCTGACAGATTACAAATAGTATGAAAATAGGTAAACTGACAGGATTAATTTCCTGATGTTTTATTTCTTGATGCATTTTTCTCCTCTATTGTTCTACTCTGAAGGTAGTAAGTTTTATTTTAGCAGTTATCACTCTTCATCATAAATTATATTCACATAGGTTCAAGAAGACTTTTACCCATAATCCTGGTCTTCTATAGGAGGAACAGCTAGTATCTTCCTTTCCAAAAACATATATGCCACCTTTTTAGTAAACTGTAAACTTGTCTTTTGGATGTAATTTATTTGTTTGAAGCAAAACTTCAGTGATAAAAACAGTTCATGAAACCATAGACTCTAGGTAGACCTTGTCCTAATGTT
The DNA here is from genome assembly GCA_032468155.1 of Oxyrhabdium leporinum. Classification (NCBI taxonomy): domain Eukaryota; kingdom Metazoa; phylum Chordata; class Lepidosauria; order Squamata; family Cyclocoridae; genus Oxyrhabdium; species Oxyrhabdium leporinum. The sequence continues at coordinate 190,055 of JANHFL010009220.1, read as the reverse complement.
TAGAATCTAACACAGCAACAGACATATACATATACATATACATGTACATATAAATATATTTTCCTACTTGGAACTACATTTTTTATTATTTCAGCTGCTACAAACCTTATGGCAGTGATACCTTTCCACACTTTTTTTCTTTTTTTACAGAAGCAGGAAGAGTACTGAATGCCTTTGAACTATGATGTTGGAGAAAACTCCCGAGAATACTATGGACAGCTAAGAAAACAGGCTGACGGGTCATTAAACACATCTATCAGGTGTTCTCGCTTGAGACACAAATGCCAAGCTCAAATGATCCTACTTCGGATCTGTTATAGGAAGACCCAATTCTCTGGAAAAAGGTTCGAATTTTGGGAAAGATAGAAAGAAAGAGAGGATGGTCAGAAGCAAGACGGATGGACTCAGTTACAGTGGAAATAAATGCACTGCTAGGAGAACAGGTTAGGAATAGAGTGTCATGGAGAAAAAAATCTTTGTGGTTGCTAAGAGTCAAAAACAACTTGATAGCACATAATCAATAGAGATATTTGAATTACTATTCAACTGAAATATTTCTCTAGAAGGTTCAGTTGTAGCCAGTATATGCACAAATGCTGACCAGATTGCCCAACTATTGAGATTAAGGAGCTAACTTTGACAGAGATAAACCAAAACCAGTCCCAGAGTGAGGAAGTGAAAAGCATCTCTCAAGCACAAAACAATTTGAGGGGAGGAGAAACAGCTCAAGTATCTACTTCCATGAATTCACAGGACTATAAGAGAGTGATGCAGACTTACAAGTTTCTGCTAGTAGTATAGCCAACATAGTAGTTATAATAGTTATAATCTTCCTTTGGAATTATTTTCTTGATCTGCTATATAGTGGGGCTGACACATATTGAATTAAAGGCACCAAATCTGATTTGTTGATTTGATTCAAAGAGTTGATTGAGTTGAAGATTTGAACAAAAATTGCAGCAGCCATAATCATTATATTACATGGGGAGAAAAATGGTTCATTCACTGTTTCTATGTTTTGTTTGCTGGCACTTTTATTGTAATTGTGCAGTGTGATATTTGTACTTTTGCAGCTTTAGAAATGGGTTGACTGATGGGAACAAAAAATGATATCCTTCTCCATTTCTGTAAAGATTCTGCTCTCACTAATCCAAATCCTCAGTTCCTTGTGAGCCCAGAAACAAACATACTCTGGAACTGTTTGATACAGGTTTATTCAAGTACAGATCCTGGCATCAATGAGTTTGTTACAAAGTCAGCTGTGGGACCTACCACCTCCCAGCACTCTTTATAGACAGGCCACGCCCCCTGGTCCCACCCTTGTAGCCAGCATCCGATGGCGTCATTGGCCTCCATCTCACATCCGGCCGCCTCAACCCGCTCGCCGCTTCCACCAGAGCTAACCAGCTGAGATTTGGAAATGCGCCAGTCGTTTCCGGAGGAGGATGTCAGGCCTCGCCATTGCTGCAGCCAGATACGATGGTGCCCAGCCGAGCACGTCGTCGCCACCAGGGCCATTGCTGCACCGCGAGGCTGTTCCTGCCGCCACGGTGGTCTCTGCTATTCCCCCCCCCCAGGTATGGCAAGCCGATCGGGGCTTGACACCTGCTTTTGGGTGTCAGGATGGACCAAGGGTGGGGAAGAAGGAGAAATAAGTGGCTGTTTCTAATATTTCATTCTCTGCAGCTATGCCATAAAAAAACAAAACAAATTAGAACAGAATTGATCATCGCTTATGATAGCCTTGTAGAAGAGAAGAACGGCTACTCTACATGCTGCTATTTATAAAACATGATGGTACATAACACTTGAAGAAAGCAAATACATTAGTATGGTTTTACAATTGCATCTTGAGAATCAAGAGGTTGAATAGAAGCCCTGAGAAGGTAATTTAATGTCCAGGTTATTGATTTATCACAGTAGTAGAACAACCTGTTCCATACATTACTCTAAAAGGAGACCATTGTTGGCACTTTTAGAAATGTATTATTTTTTTATGCTGAAGATTAAGTTTTGACCTGGACATCAGTTCCTTTTCAGAATAAATTTCACACACATTTTATTGATGGTGTTATTGTTAAATACCTTTTCTGTTTTTTATTTCTAAGGTGGAAATTTTGACTCATAATAAAATTCAAAGCACAGCTAATACAAAAGCTACTCATACCTATATTCAGCAGTGAAATCTAGCCGGTTCTCACCAGTTCAAGCGAACCAGTAGGAAAAATTTTGATTAGTTCAGAGAACCGACAAATATCCAATGTGCCCAGAGAGAAAAAATATCTGCCTCTACCTAGGATAGAACTCACAGCCTCCTGATTGTGAGGAGAGAGCT
>JANHFL010009220.1:139520-154205 GCA_032468155.1 Oxyrhabdium leporinum | reverse complement strand
CTGCCAGTGAAAACAGGCTCCCGACCTCTGTTTTCAGCTGTGACGGCCTCCTGCAAACCTCTGCCAGAGAAAATGGAGGTCAGGAGGGCTGCATACAGCCCTCCTGAGCTCCATTTTCACTGCAAAGGCACTGTGGGCCAGTCTTTACTGTTTCCAGAGCAGCCCCATGAGCCAGATCTAAGCATCCCACGGGCTGGATCCGGCCACTGAGCCTTGAGTTTGACACCCCTGAGCTACAAAGAGAATCTGGGTTCATAGCCCAAACATATTTATATTTATTTATATTTCATATTTCTAGACCCATTCTGCGCAAGATAAAGTAGAATCTTGTTTTAAAATCAAAAGTTCTATTAAATCACTGCTACAAATGAGATTCCTGGTGCTTGTTTTGGAAAAGGCAGATCCCATATCCTTATAATAGAGAACTTGCTTGACAAAACAAAAGGTTCAGTATTCAAACTTTTGCCATCTCCAATAAGATTTGATTCCTGTCTGAAATAACCTCAAGAAATGTGATACAATTCATTACTGAAGCAAGAGACGGATGTGTCAGGAAAAACATAACATTAAGTTGACTGTAGTGTAGGAATTGGATACTTAAAGAGCATGTAGCAAAACAAGAAGTATATACGGTCAAACAACTTGATTGCATTCAGAAAGATGTTGAAAACATAGCTGTTCCCTAAGGCGTAAATTTGACCATCAATCTAATGTATTGATTAATGAGTGGCAGTTTATTGCTGATGTGATTTTGTTCAGTTTTTTGTATTTGAAACACATTTTAGTGTTGTTCTGCACCGGATAAATTGCCAGGAGTCAGTTTCTACTGTGACAGATGTAAATAAAATAAATAAGAAAAATGAATGAATGAATGAATGTGTGAATTAATGAATGAATGAGTGGATGATGGAAATGAAGACTGTATAGAAATACTAGTGATCAATATAAAAGAAGTATATTGAGTGGTCTGCTCATACAGAGAATTGGAATTGGAACTGAATTGCAGAACAAATACACATGTGGAGATGAAAAAGGATAAGAATGAGAAAGTTGCTGGTGCTGTTGATGAGAATCTCACAAGGAGAAAGAAAAGAAGTTTAAAGAGCAAAAGAAAAGTATAAATCAATTCATGGGTGCTACAGCACAAGGACTGTTTGCAAAGATAGAAAGCTATACACAGCCACTCTATAGATCTAACAAAATTAATTGGATTTCCTTTTCTTTTGTTTTCTTATCTTTTGCTTTTAATTAGTCTTTTTTTTAACTTCTTATTCTTTGTCTGCCCTGCATAGTGCTGCTTAACCTGAAAGAGAATAGGATGATACATATACTTGTATTGATTAATTACATGCCATTAAGTCAGTGCCAACTAGAGTGATGCGGTGGCTGAGAGGTGGAGCTCTCACCTCACAATCAGGAGGCTGTGAGTTCGATCCTAGTTAGAGGCAGATATTTCTCTCTCTGGGCACAATGAGAATATACTTGCTGAACAAAACTCTGCATTGGCAACAGGAAGGGCATCCGGCCATTAAACACTCTGCTAACTCCATTCAGTTGCCCAGACTCCACCCGACGGGATTATGGGGTCGTTAAAAGATGATGATGAAGTCAGTGCCAAGTCTTTCTAACTATATAAGACACATTTTCTCCAGAAGACCTGTTCCCAAACCAGTTCTTCATTCTTTGAAAGATATCCCCATCACCACTGAAATTAATCTTTGTCATTTGTGCCTAGAATTACAGCATGGAGTTGATTTGTTTGAGAATCCATTTATTTGTTTTCTTGACTATCCATTCTATTCTCAGAAGACACATCAACATTTGAAAGTGTTAATGCTCTTTTTATCCTGCTTTTTCAAAATCCAACCTTGACTTCCATATAATATCCCAAAGAAAAACATTGTCTACACAACTCTAATCTTATAGACCCATCCCAGCCCTAGAAAATCTAAGTTTGGTTTCGATCTGGATGGCTTGCATCATTAAGAAGATTGGGGGATAGGAAACCATTTAAAAAGAAAAGAACACATGATTGAGAATGGGTGATGGAACCTGTTTTCTAGTTGAGTTGATTAATAGTTTTGCAATTTCTTTTGTATCGGGAGGTGAGGTTACATGATTTTTACTGTTTTTACTACTGCTAGCTGTTCAAACTATGCATTTGAGATAGATGGCTATATAAATCTAATAAATAAATAATTAAATATGCGTTCTTTTCAGCCCAAGGAAGGAAAGAATGGCAAACCACTACTAAAAAATATTTCCAAGAAAAATGCAAGGACTTGCTCAGACACTCTTCAAGAATCAGACATGATTGAGCCGGGGGGGGGGGGGTTGTTACTATTTTTAGTATTGTTAGTGGCCCAGAGTATACATTTGGTATGGCCAATCATGTAAATCTAATAAATAAATCAATAAGTACTTGTGTCAGTTAGTTAAGGAGGCATGCCTGGGAAAAATTCACCCATGGCATTGCAAAAGAAAATTGCCAGAGGTTCAACAATTAACCTAACCACAACTCTGGAAGCAAAATTATGTTTACAAAAATGTACAGAATGTTTGCAGCGTGGGCGCCATGCAAAACTTGTGACAATGCTGTTCCAGAGGGCAAGTTCTGTAACAGAAAAGGAAGACTCCCAAAATCTCAATAGGTGGCAGTTTTTAAGCGGAGGGACCTGGAGTACAACTGTTCTGTCTGATCTTATTGGACGCGCAGAAATCATTGGGGGCAGAGTGTCCATCAACTAACTGGACTTCATGACAGCAGGGGCTTTTTATGTGACAGGTGGTGCCTTGAATTTAACCTTGAAAGCCAATTGGCAACCTATGCAGGTTTTTGTCTGAAATGGTGTAGGGCAGGGGTGTCAAACTCACGTTGTCATGGCGGTGTCACGTGACGTATCAGGACTTTTTTTCCCCTTTGCTAAACCGGGCGTGGGCATGGCCAGCACGTGAAGCATCCGGCCTGCAGTCCGGGAATTTGACAGCCCTGATGTAGGGTCTCCTGTCTCAGCAGGGAGTTGGACTAGAAGACCACCCAGGTCCCTTCCGATTCTATTATTCTGTTATTCTGCAGTTTGCAGATGATACATATAGATGGGCTTATTAGATGTGTATATTACTGCTCATACTATATATAAAATATTGCTTTCCTTTTTCCATAAGTCTCCCTTCTGGGAGAAATCACTGGCTAAACACTTTGTAACTTTCATATTCATTTCATATATTCCAAATGGTTTGTCACAATCATAGCATTCCGTAAATTTTAAAAATAAAAATACTGGCACTCCTCCTTGGCTTTCACCAAGAAAACACTTATAAAACATTCAACATTAAAATTAAAATGTTCATTTTGTCCTCCCCTCCTCCAATCTCAGTTAATCTCCAATTTAACACAATTGTTTTTCATCAGACGTCCCGCTACTTTCAACTAAAATTTCAACTTTTTCTCTGAAAATTGCCATTAACCTAAAACAGAATTAAAATAAGCAATCTTAAGTGCCTGTTTAAAAATGCAAAACAGAACTGGTAAATATAATTCCAGACTTTAATGATCCATTGATTTTAAATGTAATCCTATGTGTGGACAGTTTAATAAAATTTATAAATGCATATTAGAAAAGATATAAATAAACATGAGAAATAATGGTTTTTATAAATCAATTACCGAAGGCCACAAAGTTTAATTGTAAGTCTCTATTTAAAACTCTGTGCATGCTAATCAAGGACGTGCAGTCAAATATATGGCTGCTGAATCCAAATAATATTTTTCTTTTCTTTTTAAATACTTGAAGTAGAAACTGAACATTGAATCCCATTATTGTTAATGAGTCCTGTCCACGTTTTGTTTCATGAGAGGTTTGTTAATACAGAGGAGACATTATGAATCTCCTGAACTCGCTTCCAAATTTATTTATGTATTTATTTCTAAGTCCATACTCCACCAGTCTGTCTATTACAAAACCCAAGAATGTTTTCACGGTTTGTTTAGGTGCCATTAAATCACTGTCATTAGGCCTACTCCTAACTCTAATATGCTTTATTAAAACAGTAAAAAAGACATATCCCCACCCACTTTTTCTTCTCGTTGTAGTGGTGTATGATTTGTATTTCCAGTATCTATAGCAACCTACAGACACACACGTACACGTACAAACAATACTGTCATTCTATAGCATGGTGTTCTTATCCAAATGTTCACAGCTGGAAAACTGCACTCAAAGTCTCAAAGCTCTACAAATAAGTACACCTCTTTCACAAATAGTATAATACCATTCCCTCCTACCCTTTTGTTTAATCTTCTGTCTTGAATAAGTTGTATCCGTCAGTTTTTGTCTTCAGCTGTAACTAGATGGTGGAGAATGGAAGGATTTATACTCCTTGCAGACACCTGGTCTGCATTTAAAAGACACAGGCCACTCTTTTGAAGACATCAAAGTTCATATTTTGGACAGAGAGGATTGTTGGTTTGAAAGAGGGGTTAAAGAGGCCATCTATGTCAAAACTGAAGAGCCTTCTCTCAATAGAGGGGGAGGGATACAACATCATCTACCTCCAATCTACAACACAGTCCTTTCAACAGTTCCCAGAAGGCTCCACGCCCATTTGCGCCACTCAGGTGACACTGAGGACACACATAAACCTCCAGGTGACCTTAATGACTCACTAAAAGGATGCAAATGACCAGCTGTCTGCAGGGAGTATAAATCCTTCCATTCCCCACCATCCAGTCAGAGCTGAAGAAGTTTCTTGGATGAGAAGCGAAATGTCTTCGAAGAAAAATCAGAAAAGTCCAGTTGCTTCTTGAAAAAGTACCTTTGCATCTGAGTTGATTTGCTTGAATATATCTTTTTCAAGGCCTTCATAACTGTTTTCTGAGCTATCATGCTATTCTGAGAATAACATCTTCTCCAAGATCAAAATTCAGAGGCATCAGTCCTTTTCTCGTTCTGCTTCTCCAGAATCCAAATTTTACAAAGAATATCGTAGCTTGCATTATTTTTGTTGTAGGTATGAGATATCATGGCATAGAAAATATATTTTTCAAGGCCTTCATGGTTGCTCTAGTGAGTGCTAATCTGTGACAGATTTCTTGACCCCTTGTTCCTTTAGTACTGATGCGTAATCTCAAAAAGCTGAACCTATCCATCACTTAAATATCTTCATTGTCAACAAGGTTTAGAATAACAAAATGTGCAAAACAAAGCAAAATGTTAACATTTAAAAACAAAATCAAAATTAAAACCAATGATTAAGCTAAAGGATATTTTAGGCCTCGTGCTTTGAAAGTACAGTTGGCAATGCTGATTCAGAATTGTATTTATTTATAGTATAGTGACTCAGATTTTTAGTTACTTACTGCATTTATTTTTCTCACCTTCTGCTTACATAGTTCTCAGAACAGCTGCCATAAAATGAAAAACTAACAAAAAAAAACCCCCAGGCCTTTGTCTAATAGCTTTCAATCTAAAATGTGTGACACACAGGGGAAAGCTGAAGGAACGAAAGAGTAAAAAAATACAATCTGATTCTAAACCCTAGAAAATTTTATCCGCTGCCCCAAATGATCCTTGGCTACAGAGCATATGCTGCTCTATGACCACCGTTTCTAGAATGTTTAACCCTAAATGCATACTTTATTTTCCTGACATTAGATTCTTCCAGTAAAGTACAATAAAAAGTGGCTTAGGTTTGAAAAGACTTTGGATAATGAGGGATTATTTTTAATCTCTGCTCTCAAGTTAATTTGGCAAGGAATCTAGATATTATTTCAGTGTAATTATTGTACTGTAATTATTTCAAAAGTCAGCGGGGTTATTTTAAAACAACTGGCATAACTGAGATTATAAGCAGTTAGGTTTACAGATTGTATTGGTAGTTCATACAAATTTGTTCATGTTATTTTACTGATTCGCTTGTTTGTTTTATGACTTGCCATTCCTTCAGGAATTGACGTTGCAATGATTCCAGAATCCTCTTTCCAAGCTTAGAATAAAAGTTTGTTGTACTCCATCAATTTACATAATGAAGGATTTTTATGGAATGTATTGTTTTAATTTCTGTAGGGTATTACCTGCCTTTTTTTTTTTTACCGTGTAGACAATTTCATGCAGGGACATCCATTATTTTCTTTTCTACAGCTTGATTGCTCAATACTTGATTCAACGAAACAACATTGCACCTGAATAGGTAAGTAACAGTATCATGATCTTGTCTGTCATCTTTGATGTGCAACAGTTCATTCATATATGCTATCAGTACTTGACACAACCTTAAACTAAAGATTTGAGAATGAGCAGCTGTCATCTACATGAAGACACAATTATGAAATAAATCTGATACGAAATTACTCTATAACTATATCAAATTTAAAAAATGACTACGCAATTAACCCTTCAACTCCTTATGTTAACAGATACTTTCTCTGCTGTTGATGGTGGCAGAAAAGACATCTTATTCCAGTCCAGCAATTTAGATTTGGAAGAGCCTTGCCCATTAGCATTATCAACTTCTTGAATTATTATTTCAGATTCTACCATTATACCCAATGTTAAAATCCACAATTCAAAATAACCTTCATAAAATAGATAACAGTTTTTGGTTTTGTTTGGTGTAGATGTCCTGTAGATATTTATTTTTATGTGGAGTCCTTGGGGCTCTCTGAACTTGGTTGTTTGGTTGCCAGCATTTCGTTACTTGAGTAGGTAAAATCATCAGTATTAGTGTGTATAGGATTTGCTCCCTGTTTACATTTAATAGCTTGTCCTGCCAGTTTTGGGGAGGTGTGTGGTTTTCTCCTTGGTAGTTCCTTGATTAGAGCATTGTTTTCTGTATGATTGTTTGTCTGCCTGATTGTTTGTCTCCTTGGTAGAATCTTGATTGGGGTATTGTTTTCTGCTTGATTGTTTATCTGGTGTTAATCCCTGTTTATCTGGCTGTGGGAGATGTATTTTTGTCTTTTTGTTTCCTTCTTAGCTTTTTTTATTGTCTCTTTTGAATGATGGTTTATCTCTGTGTCTATTTATGCTTGATTTGAATGCCAAGCTTCTAGGAATTCCCTCACAATTTTTGGAGTTAGCTTTGTCTAGATTGTTCAGATATTTCCAGTTGAAACTATGGTTGAGTCTGCCCATGTGCTATGAGATTAAATAGCTTTCATTGTGTCTTCTGACTGCTAGATGGAGTCTATCAATGTGCTTTGCTAGTCTTCTGCCTGTCTATCCCACACAGTGACTGTTACAGTCTTTATACTGTAAGTTGTAGACGATTCCTGATGGGTTTTTTTTTCCTTCTGGGGTTACTGGGTCTTTTGGTTTACTTAAGATGTTTTGGAGGATTTTAGTTGGTTTGTGTATTATGGTAAGACAATGTGGCTCTAGTAATCTTTTGGTTGTTTCTGAGATGTTTTTGATGTATGGCAGGGTCATAATTTTTTATAATTTGCGATGGTTGTGCTCTAGTGATAAAGTGAATCAAGGAATTAACAAGGAGAAAGCCACGTCCTCACCAACACTGGTAGGACAAGCTACCTTTATAAATATGGAACAAACACCAACTCACTCGCACTGAAGATGTTACCTAGTTGGATAACAAAACCCAACTTGCAAGCAAACCACCAAGCTCAGAGAGCACCAAGGTCTCTGAACTACATATATTCTCTTCTATTGGTAATATTTTCCAGAATATTATTATAGAAAATAAAGCATATTTTCCAGATTTATTCAGAAACCTGAAAAGTATGCATACATGTTTTGCAGAACAGCAGAAAGGAATTGTGCTTGCACTTCTTCTGGAAAGTATTCACAACCCTATAAAATACTAAATATATCTTTTGTAGGTTTCGAACTGACAATGATTTCATCCCTATGCAGATTGGAGTTCAAGGAAACATACTGCAGATACTAAATTATTTCTTCAAAGACCTCAGAAAGTAAATTACTTTTATCTATTTTATGTCCCTAAGTGCTGAAGAAATTTGCTTTCCCCTTATCAACTGTGATAGCACAGATATTTATAAACATGTAACTATGGCCCCTCAGAGAAGAAATATGACTCTCACTGAAAAAGCTCACTAACACTTAATTTCCTCCGGACATCTTGAGGTTTCTATTAAAATCCATTAATTTTCTTTCTTTTTTAAAAAGTAGAACTGTAGATTAATATACAACTTTGACTGATAAAAAGCAATCTCACTCCCAAATTAATATCCCTCACACTCAATGGAAAACTTGTAGAAAACACAGTACTATACTTTTGATGAATGAAATGTCACAATTTACAAAGAAAAAAATGTACATAAAGCTTCATTATTTAATTTTGACTACACCTCAGCTTTCAAAGTGGCAGTGATGATGATAGTGGCTTTATACTCAAGTAACCAGCTATATGGTTGTTTCCATCTAAATTTTGTAATAAATTATATAACCCTGGACTGAGTGCAAGACAACAATTCCTCAATTCCATAGTTGTGATAGCAATCATCTTCTTTTAATGACCCCTTAATCCCTTGTAAGGTGGAGTCTGGGCAACTGAATGGAGCTGAGTGTTTACTGGCCGGATGCCCTTCCTGTTGCCAATGCGGAGTTATATTCAGCAGATATATTCTCATTGTGCCCAGAGAGAGAAATATCAGCTTCTACCTAGGATCGAACTCACAGCCTCCAGATTGTGAGGCAAGAGCTCTATCTCTAGGCAACTGCACCACTCATGGTTGTGATAGCAATCCAAATGATAAATTTGGGGGTGGGGGAAGGGAGATATTGCTCCCTTTGGAGAAGAATGGAGAAACTTACTGAAAAATATTTTACACCCAAATATTCACTTCTTATTGGAAAGAAAAATATGATGTAGGTCACTCAAGAGTCCTACACTGTCACGGCCAAAGTTCTCGAGTCAGATTATGAATCTGAATCTGAAGATGTTGCTCCAGCTGAGCCTTATTTCAGTCTTATTTCAGATCTCTGGAAAGCACCAGAATAAGAAAGTTCATATTAGGATGTTGTATTACTACAGAACGTTCGCTACTAAGCGTCTTATATTTATTTTACTATATAATCTTTCAAATCCACATTAACCTTTTAAAACTTCTTTAAAACATCATAAACAGATTCCTCTAAATGTTCGGTATCAACTACAGCAAAAAATAGAACACAAAAAAAAATATGCACAAAAAACTGAAACAGCCATCCAAATAATATGTACAGTAAAGCTATTCTTAACAGCTTCAAGACTTAAACAGAAAACCTACATATTAAGTACACTAAAATAAATAACAGGTTTGAGTCCATAAAAAGGCCCCTAGTGCTAAAGAGCATTTTATATGAATACTCCTGGAGAGAACTCTCTTCTAGATAGAGACAACATCCCTGAGATAAAGATCTGTTTCAAAAATTACTATACTCTGAGAAGGACATAAGTAGATTATCTTAAGGCAGCATTCCATAATGTTCCAAGATCTGTAGAGCTTTCAATATTAAACCAGCACTTTAAATTGTATCCTCCACCCTGGCCTTTCACTCAAACCCCAGTGCAGATGGATTGGCATAATACAATCATAGTCCTTAGCATCATTTAGAATTCTTGCAGCTGGATTTTCTAATAGTTGAAGAAGCCCAGCCTGTAATACATTAAAACAATGCAAGCATTAGTTTAAGAGTTGTAGCAGATTTTCAGAACACAACCAAACCCATTTCACATGTTAAAATGTAGCCGGTGAAGCATATGATGTAGATCTAGAAAAACTATAATCAAATCCTCACTCTGTGATGTATTTCACGATGTGACTTTGGGCCAGTTACTTAACCTGGAATTTGTCCCCCCCCAAAAATAAATCCTTCTAAATATAATAAACAGGATATTTGATCCTGAGAATGGCACTAATGTCCAACTGTATAGTTATAAATATCTCCTTTTTCTATACTGAAGCTGACACTAATAAAACATTTCATTGTATTTGCCCTGCTATGAACGTGCTAGCTTCAAGAAATAAGTACTACATAGATCATTAGCACCTTGTCATCATCCCACACTTTTAGAAAGTGCCATTTGAGCATGTCTTAAAATAGAACTGAGAAAGTTTCCTTTTCCTTTCTAGATTTCCTAGCCCACACTGGAAGCATAGTAAAGAAAAATGCACTAAGCCCAAGAAGAACCGGGAGAAACCAGTGCTTATTGGTAGTGCAGTGGTTAGAATACATTTAGAGAGCCGTGGTGCTGTAGTAGTTAGAATGCAGTATTGCAGGCTAATTCTACCGCCTGCCAGCAGTTTGATTCTCACCAGCTCAAGCTTGACTAAGTCATCCATTCTTTTGAAGTCGGTAAAATGAGGACCCAGATTGTTGGGGGCAATATGCTGACTCTGTAAACAGCTTACAGAGGTCTATAAAGCACTATGAAGTGGTACATAAATCTAAGTGCTATTGCTAACTGGAAAAGCAATGGTAATTGTTCAAGAACAGAATCCACAAGTTCATGTACATTAGAGCTCTTTGCACTCTTATCTACTATATTTGATTTCAGGATGAAACTTAACATTCTGGTAATGACATTTCTGATCTCTTCTCCTTGCTACAACTCTATACTAAAATATTCTCAAATGACTGAATCAAAATGTTGTGACCAGAAGCAATGTGGAGCCTCCCTTTCTTTATATAGCTTTTGATATTAATCTTTGTATGAGAAAAGTAAAAAAGAAAGAAAGATGCTGGAGAAATTATTATTATTCAGATGTTTCTAACTTACTGTCATTTTTGCCTTTCAATATGGGTTAGAACAATTTATAGATAACTTGTCCTAGTTTCCAAAGGGTTCAGTAGTTAATGTATTCCAAATCAGGTTTAAAATGTTTTTGAGTGAACTCCGCCTGTGATTTTTCTCAAGGAAAATGAAAGGAAACATTCTTATCATCTGATGAAGATAATTTGAGAATGGGATATCATACACAAGCAGTCCAGGCCTGCTATAAAATATTTAAAGAATGACAAAATTCAGTTATAGCAATTAATCATTCTATTATTTATAGTAATTCAGGAGTAGTTCACACTACATTAATCAGGGATAATGTCTGCTTCATTAACAATGCTGCCAAAAATGTCCAACCGGACTATAAAAATAGCACTGAGTTGAAAGGAATTGCCAAGGGATTTATAACTAGGAAACCAGGCATCTGTCCAGTTCACCCAGGTACTTCTCTCCATTCAATTCCCAGTAACATTTCCAAAGCGTGTTTATGGTGAAACAATTGATAAATTATATTCCATCAGACTAAGGCTGTCCAAGGTAGCAACCAGAAAAATTTGCAGAATGACAATGTTCTAGGAATGAGTTCAACATCTAAGAGAATATCCGTATGATATTTGTACATGATATTTCTCTCTACATTTCAGTGGAAGTATTTTGTACAAATAATGCTCTTAGATACCATACAAATAATTCTTCCTGGGATAAAAAAATTAAGACCTACTCTCTGGCAGGAATCTTTAAAAAAGGCTGCCATTCAGTGATGGTAAGTTGAGAGAGATGTCATCCGACACCCTGGAGAATACCTCAATTCAAACACTACTCTGGGTTCATGTACTATACCAAGACAAAATATAATTTGCATAATTCTAGCATAAATGTTATACAGCCTCACTGTGACATTTCAGTTATGGTTCACAGCTTACGTAAGAGAGGATCTTAGTCGTTATGATGTATCTAACAAGACAGCAAACTATTGTTTAGCATAATGCACAAATTAACTGCCGTCAGCTTTGATGGACTTACAAAACATTTGCTGACAGTTTTGATATCCTAGGATATAATTTAAAACATCACTGTTTAATAATAAATATCAAAAACACAAAAAGTGCCTAATTTATCTAAGGCAAGAATCTTCATAACAATTCTATTTTTTAAAAAAATATTTGGTGAAACTATGTGCAATTCTAGCATTGTAATAATGTCTTTGGTAAGCTACATGGTTTTTCTTCTTAGATGTCACCCATAATTTTTGTGCTTTTACAAAATAATTATTATCTATCTCAAAGTATTTGGATTTGATGAGAATATCTTCTTCCTTTGACTAAGAATGCTGTTGGATTTAAAAATTTTCTCTTGATCTCACTCACAATGTAAAGAATACCAATTTTGAAAAAAAAAAATCTAACAGAAGCATAATGCTATTTGATATGCAACAGAGTTCTTAGAATTTATTTTATTTTAAAGCTAATTATGACATTTTTCAGTAGGAAGTATATTTATTAAACAGTGGTTCACAAAGTACAACTTCAGTAAAAAGTAGTAGATTCCTTCCACCTTTACTTGGAGTAGCTAATTAAAGATAAATAAAACCTTAAAGATATATCAGAAACAGTTCCCTAATTTGGCAGGGGTGGGCTTCAAAAATTTTAGCAACGGGTTCTTTGCCCAGTTGGTCAGTGGGCGTGGCCATGGTGGATGCAGTCGGCCCATTTTTTCACCTCTCTGGACTCTGGAGGCTTTCCTTGAGCCTCCAGGAGGGCAAAAATGGCCTCCCCAGGCTCCAGAGACTATCTGGAGGCCAGAAACAGGCCCATTTCTGGCCTTCCCAAACTTCCGGTAAGCCTGTTTTTTTTGCCTTCCCCGGGCTCTGGAGGTTTTCCTCGAGCCTCCAAGAGGGTGAAAAATGGCCTCCCCAGGCTCCAGAGGCCCTCTGGAGGCTGGAAATGGGCCCCTTTCCAGCTTTCTTGAACTTCTGGGAGGCCCATTTTTCACCCTCCCCAAGCCTTTGTGCACACCCTGCACTTACAGGCATCCAAAACGGAGCATCAAAGATGACAGAATTTTACAAAGTTAAATAGCTATTAAGTGTTAGATAAGTGCAAAGAATCATTCCGATTTATATAAGCAAATTTTAATTAATATATGCAAATGGTAATTATATCAAGTCAAAACAAAAGATTGAGAATTTATATAATTATAGAAGGTCTCAATGGATCTTTAAATTTTAACTTTCAGTTTAAAAAATTCCTGAATAAATTAATGGGGAGGGTAACTAAATATCATGTATTAAAGAAAATCTTTGCTCAACTGGACACTGCTCGGATTAGTTAATCAGCCTGAATGAATCATAGTGCAGGAGAATGAGTGGCAGAATCTGGGATGGAGTCAAAAGAGGAATTAGCCTATAGGCTCTATGTAGCCACAAATGGACTAAGTACAATCCCTCTTGAATTCCTTATCCAGTGCCAAAATAGTGCTAACTGTTAGTTGAGTAGATTCCAGTACATAGGCATGAGTAGTAATGAATCAGTTTAATTGGAATGTCACAAGTGGTCCTGGGATTTTAGGGATGTTTTAAATATCCCTAAACATACTTTAAATATACTTCTACATTTCAAGAGAAGGAGCACATTCATGTAGGCTTGTAGGCCTTTCAATATTATGTTTTCTTAATGTACTCTTACTTATTTTCTGACCATCTTGACAGTGTATTCTTCCTCCTAAGGATGATAAATATCTGTAACAGAAAAGAAATGGCATGGGGGAGGGAACGGTGCTAAGAGAGTATAGCAAAAAAATGTTTTCTTTACATAGCTTTGGGCAAAATCCTGCTAATAAAGTAATGGCTCTAAAAACTTCAGTTACTTAATAATGTTTTGTCTATCTATCTGATCACTCTATCTGTCTGTCTGTGTTTATATGTCTGTGAGATGGGTGTGTGGAGCAAAATGTAAGCTATCTACTTTATATATGAATAATCAGTCTCTGATGCACCAAGAGTATCTTATTAAAAAAAATACTTTTTTGGCAATCTGCTTAGATTTATATTCCAATGCCCTGGGTGTTTCCTCAGTTTCTACAGATCTATTAGAATTTGTTTTTAACATTTGTAAGTGAAATGTGAAACTACGGAGAATCCTTCTCCTTGAGTTCAGTTGAGTTCAAGAAATCATATGAAGTGAGAAACGGTTCCTTCCAACTTTCTAATCTCCCAGTTGGGAAATTCTGAGAATTGAAGTCCACGCATCCTAATGTTGCTGAGGTTGACAAACATTGTCCTAGAGGAACACTGTTCCCTCTGAGGAGCTGAGGGAAGAGGAATCATTCCATCAGCCTATAGAACATCTCTGAACATCTGAAGCAGCTTTGTGGCACTGTAGAGAGACCTCAAATAAGCTCATGCTGCGCTGTGATTTAATACACAGTTTGGAAAATATTAAACACAGATATAAGTTTGTGTTGTGGCCCAGCTCCTCAAACAGGACAAACCCTCTGATGTGAACTCAAAAGATTCCTGTTTTAGGAATGCCAGATCTGGCAAAAAGTGTCCCTTGCAAGCTAACAAGTCCATCCCTGTGGAAGATGAATAGTTGTCTGCCATACCTATTCATCTCCGCCCCCTGCCTTTTATCCCCAGAGCCAGGGTGGGGTTTCGCTAGCAGTGGTGGCTCTTCCTTCCCCAAGATCAGCCCACGGCTTTCCACTGCTCTCCCCTTCTCTGCTTTCTGCATAGCTGTGCGTCAGGCACTGGACCCAACTGTTCCTCCTCTTCTTCATCAACCACCTCCAGATCCGGGGGCTGTTGACTCTCCATCTGAGGGCTGACGGATGGCGCTCTCTCTCTCTCTCTCTGCCAGCTCCATTCTCTCTTCCCCCTTGGATCTCCCAGGTTGCCCTGATGTTGACCCTGACTCCCACGCCTCCTCCTCCTCCTCCTCCTCCGCC
>JANHFL010009220.1:117085-139420 GCA_032468155.1 Oxyrhabdium leporinum | reverse complement strand
CAATCTTTGATAAAAGGTTATTCAGTCTTTCTGGTAGTAATATAGACCTGTGAAAGCTGGAAAGTGAGAAAGAGAAAAAGAAGCTGGAAACCTTTGAATTATGGATTTAGAATTATTTACTGTAGATTACAAAAAGGACATCTCAATCAGACCTGGATTCCTAGATAATTTCTCCCTTGAGATAATTATTACAAAGGATAATTTAGCTGATTATTAGGAAGAAAAAGCTGACATATTTAGAGATGTGATGAAGGAAGAAGATGAACTAGACAAGATGATTACACTTAGCAACTTTGAGTGAAATAGAAGGATTGAGTGACATAGAAGAATGTTAGATTTAGAAAGGACAAGATTTTTTAAAAAATATGTCTGTGCAGTCACTAACTACTACAATGGATTTGGAAATATCTGACTAATCTACTGAACCCATGGCAGAAAGAAGAGGGAAGACAGAATATTGGATTCAGGATCTGATAACTCTACCTATCAATCTTTGGTTTGGGATAATGCTTTAAACTAGATATTATGTTACTTCAAGCACAGCAGACTGATAAAAAGCATTGATAAAAAGACTATGAGAATCTTACTTTAACCATTTACACACCACATTGATTTCCATCACTTATTCTTAGGAGCAATGTTTCATGGCAATCTTCTCTTTCTGACTGGCCTGGGTGATACATACTTTTTTGTTTAGGTAAGAGATGAGTAAGTTAATTTCTTGCACTTTTCACACCATTTAGAAGACAGCATGAATAGTCCAGCAACAATCCTCTTCATATAAAACCCTTCAACCACTGCTTGTAATTTGTCACAGGTATTTCTTACAGTAAGATTCAATTTCATTGCAAATTTCCCATTCAAACAAACAGAAAGAAAAGTATAGAAACTTTCTTTATAGAATGATAATTAGGGGGCATCTTTTCTACAAAATTCTGCACATTTCTTCCCGGCGCGGTGATTTACTTCATTATAAAATCTGATTAAAAAGCAAAAATGATACAGGTACTTTTGAAAGCTAAGTATTAAAGATAAATAATTCAAACCCCTCCCCAGCATCAATTTACAGAAAATTGAGCTTGTTTCTTTTCCATAGGATGTTCCAACCATCTAACAAATGCCATACTCCTTTCATTAAAAAAAATCCTAGCATTCATTTGGTTGGGTTTTTTTTAGAGATAATGGAGAGGTAATGCTGCCAGGATCCTGAACAACGTCCAAGAATCAGGAAGAAATCTGGATGAATCATCTTCTTTTACTCCAAGATTAACACAAGGGAAGAAGGTTTCTGAGTTGGAAACAAAATAGACTAGACAGCTCTGAGGACCTTTGCTTCTCGAACATATACAACGCAAGCTTCTAATTCCTTGAGTTCTGTATATAAGCACTGATTTTCATATGCAAGTGCTATCATATGCAACTTGAAGTTAAAAAGACACAGAGCGGAATAGTTAGACTGCAGAAGTTCTTTCCCTCCTCGAGTCACAGCAGAATAAATTATGCAAATAAATAATGAAAGTGTGCATAATTTATATCACTTAAGTGATATATAATATAATAATGCTTAGGTTATTTCATCTCCTAATCTTTGTAATTGGAAAAGTATACACTGCTCTGTTTTTTGAAACTGCAATGAAAGCTCATTCTGCAACATGAATCTGTTTGCAAGGTAATCGGTGTCTCTTCAGTGAGTCATACAACTCTCCTGGTTTGCATTTTGCGGCTAATAAAGAATGCACATTTTGCAATCAAAATTTACCCAAAACTGTTGGATGCTACTCTCTGTAAGGAGATCAAATTCCTTGAAAGAGAATTATCTCTGTGTTAGCTGTCAATTTCACATGCTTATTTAGTCTTCCACGTCTCTTTGAGAATAATCTCCTTTAATATGAAAGTGGGGGAAGAGGCTATCAGATAGAAAGCAAGCCCAAGCATCACACAGAATGTTTATGAAACAACATCTAGAAACCTGCTTGAGTTTAGTAAAAACGATTCCAAACATCAGCAAGAAGGATTAAGGTCTGTTCATTAAGGAAGAGAAAACTGACTTGGAATCGTTTATCAGGATTTCCTTGGACACCTTATCAAGCGATATTTGTAGGATGAAATCACTCAATTTGCTCAAGAGTTATTGTACATTGCTACAGCACACATTTTATGAGTTCATGACCAAAAATGAAGAAGACGAAATAAATGATGGGAAATTGGACCTATCCATTCAATCCTTCAAAAGTATCCAAATAGAGAACATGCACCTAGAATATATTTGATTTATGAGCTGCAGAATAACATAAAGTCTATAAAAAACTGAATAACTTTTAAAAATATTTATTCTGCTTACTTTTAGGGAGAAGATGCAAGGAAATATTTATTAATACAAATGGTAAAAAGGTATAAATTTCTCTGTCTAGTCGTGTCTGACTCTAGGGTGTAGTGCTCATCTCCGTTTCTTGGCCAAAGGAGCCCATGTTGTCTGAAGACATTTTCCATGGTCATGTGGCCAGCATGATTTTATGCCAAAGGTGCTCAGAAAACTGTTACTTTCCACCAAAGTGGTACCTGTTTATCTACTCACATTTGCATGCTTTTGAACTGCTAGCTGGGCAGGAGCTGGAGCAAGGACCGAGAGCTCACCCGTTGCATGGCACTTGGATCTCAAACCCAGGCTGTTAGCTTTCCAACTGACAAGATCAGCATCTTTAACCACTGAGCCATCATGCCCCCAATATAAATAGTATTTATATGAAATTCAGAGGGAATTGAGCAGCAAATTATTGTAGGACATGTCTTTCTTGTAATCAGAAAAAAAGAACAGGAATAACGCCGGTATTATTGGGAAGTAAAAAAATGGTTCTGTGTTGAAACCAGTGCTTATTCCCTTGTTCATAGAACAATCTCTTGACTTAAGAGATAAGCAAGTGAACTGGCCACATTTGCAGTTGATGCTAACCATTCAGAATTGCAAAGAGCAAGCATGACTGTGAAGAGCTCTAAAAGGATCTCTTTAAACTCAGTGAATGTTCAACCACATGGCAAAAGCAATTCAGTTTAAATAAATGTGAAGTGATGCACATTAAGCAGAAAACGCAAACTTCACATATATCCTGAAGGGATTTAAGCTACTTAACCAAGAAAAAGATCTTGGGGATATAGTGGATAGTTCAATGAAGATATTAATTCAGTGTATGGCAGATGTGAAAAATACCATTTCTATGCTAGGGATCATTACAAAAGTGATTGAAAATATATATTTAAAAAATCCCATCACTATAACATCCTTATATGAAGCTATAGTGTATCCTTATCTGGGAACTGTAATATAGTCATGGTCACTGCACCCAATCAGCATCCAGTGATGATGATTTGAAAAACATTTAGAAAAATCTTCTGCAACATAATTAATCTGTAGAAATCATTACCATAAGATATGTTGATGAAAACTAACTGGGAAGGCTTTGAAGGGATATTGGACAAACAAATGGAATGCGGGTCTGTAAATGCTACTGTTATGGAACACGTGTATCCAACCTTGGCAACTTTTAAGACTTGTGGACTTCAATTCCCAGAATTCCCAAGCCAGCATGCCTTAAAATTGCCAAGGTTGGGCACTCTAAGAACAGGCCTGTCAAACTGGTGGCCTGCAGGAAGGATATGGCCTGCACAGGGCATGCCCACCGCCTCCACAAAGGAAAAAAAAAACATTGCAATACATCACGATACGGCCCACAATGCCGTTTGACACCCCTGCTCTAGAAGATTAGATGATATCTCCAAGTTGGAGGCAACATACCTCCAAATATCAGTTGCAGCAAAATAATGCAATAAGAGGGGTATTTTGCTGTCTCTGTCTCCTGCTTGTGACCATTCTGGAGTCATTGAGTTTACGTTGTGAGAACCAAGATGGCAAACTAAAATGGATCCTGGTCTGTTTTAATGGGGCTCTTCTTATGACCTCTTTCTCTGTCAGATGTTCTATTATTTCTCCCCAGAAGGCTTTTGACATTGGGGGGAGGGGAAGCAAAGGAACTATTATTTGGGAAAACACTAGAGGAATCTGTCAAGTTCAGAAAGCAATATCACAAACTTCCTTGTTAGATTATGTGTCCTTTCACTGTAGGAATCTGATAAATTGTACAAAACTTCAAATTCAGAGGTGCGGATGGCAATTAATAAATTTACCCAAACTAAAATAATATAAATATGGTGTATTTTTAAAGAAAATATTAAGCTTTAGCAACTTTTTTCCTTGCCTTTGTTTTGTCATTTCCGAAAATGTTGTAAAATCTCCTTTCAAAAATTATCAACAAAGTTCACGCTATTAAAACATCTTATTTTACCTTCATTTGTGTGGTGATAAGAGCAGCGTTAGCCTAGTTATTGTTCTGTTCTGTTCTGTTGTTCTGCCTTCCACACAGGGTGCTTTCTAAAGTGACTTGTTTCTCCTTGGGGTGGGATAAGTCATCTAAACAGCTATGTAATCTATATATATCTGATAGATAAAGGAGCCCTGGTGGTGCAGTGGTTAGAATGCAGTATTGCAGACAAACTCTGACCGCTGCCTGGAGTTTGATCCTCAGAGGACTCAAGGGTGATTCAGCATTCCATCCTTCTGAGGTTGATAAAATGAGGGCCCACATTGTTGGGGGCAATATTTTGACATTGTAAACTGTTTAGAGCAGGGGTGTCAAACCCAATTGCATCGTGGGGCTGTATCGTGATGTATTGCAATGTTTTTACCTTTACGGAGCTGGGGTGGGCATGGACTGTGCAGGCCGTATCCGGCCTCCGGGCCACTAGTTTGACAGGCCTGGTTTAGAGAGTGCTGTAAAGCACTATGGGTTAGTATATGTGTTTAAGCCATATTGCTATTGCTGTAAATGAGATGGGATTCACTTAGAGTTGGGATTCACTTAGAGTTGGGTTCTGACTGGAGAAGTACTGCCAAGATATCAGAAGCAAAATATTGTGTTTTCATTTTTTAATATTTCTTTCTGTTGTTTTAAAAGAAAAAAAAGAGAAAAAGACACAAAGCACAAAAGTACTCATGGTAGAAATACATACATTATCAAAGAAAAAAATGTAGGAGAAAAAGAGGCTGGGACGGAAGGCAGGGTTAAAGGTATCATCAGATTGGAGTGATTGCATTATCACAAAAGTTCTAAGTGTAGCTTCCTGTAAATTCTATTGACCCTTATGGAGAGAGAAGTTGAAAGGCTATCAAACCTCCCCACTGAAAGCAAACTCTATTCATTTCACTACATTCTCGACTCCACTCATCCACTGGCTGCGTGAATCTCCAATGATGTAAATATAAGAATAATTTTTAATACATCTTTATTAACTGTAAGCATCCATCTTACCTAGCATTCACTTTTTTTTAATATCACCATCACTGTCTCCTGTTCCTTCTCTACTATCACAATGTCTGGTTGATTGATGAAGTCCATCTGGCCTGGAAATCCCACAGGGTCTTAGCCCTATTATTCTCCATGACCATTTGTGGAATCGCCCATCTGGATTTTGGGAGAGTCTAGCCCACACACCCTATACATAATGACAGCAACCTGATTGTGCCGTTCAGCATTTGCTGTCCCAACATGCATCTGATACACTGCAACTATGTGTTGGATTGTGTCTGAGGCCTCTCTTCATAGCCTACACCTTGGGTCTTGTCTAGTGTGATAGGCCCCTGCTTCTATGGATCTGGTGGTTATGACCAGTGGCTCAGTGATGTCTTTTAGTTCATCCCTTTCCAGATACTAGTAGGATTTCCCAATGTCAGCCCCGCAGCTATCTGTCAATGATATGACCCATGCAGAATCTTGTTTTGCTTCTGGCACTTCCTCTGCTTGATCTTCCTTTCACATCTGCTGCTACCTCAGGCATTCTCTCAGCAGCTTGTCTTTGGCTGCTCTCTTACTGATTTACTCCAGGATGCTGTGGGATTGGTCCAGGACTTTGACACTCATCAGACCCAATCCTCTTTCTGGCTGGTGTACAGTCTCTGGATATTAAAGTTCAGGTGGTAACCTCTATATATTCTAAGGAGCTTCTGGGTCTTCACAGTGGCAACCTCCATGTACTTCTCTGGCCCGCTTACTATATTGATAGAGTATCTGATTATTGGCAAGGAGTCCATGTTGATGGCATGGATCTTGTTCTTCCCATTGAGATGCCATTTCAAAACCTGTCTTATCCTTTGATGGTACTTGGATACTGCTGTCTTCCTTGCCTCCTCATCAGGATTCCCATGTGACCATGGGATACCAAGGTAGTTAGTTGGTATGTTTGCTATATGGGCCTACTGGTAGTTCCACCCCATCAGCTTTAATTACCTTCCCACTCTTACATCCAAGCACATTTCTCCATTCTGATTGAGACCCCAATGTCCTCACTATAGATCTGTTTTTAGTGGATCAGCAAGTTGATGTGTCTCAATCATTCTTAGCATACAGCTTGATGTCAACTATGTAGAGATGGTGGCTGATGGTAGTTCTACCCTTGAACTTCTATCCATCTCCAATCCTTGTGATTATCTGGCTGATTGTCTATGCAGGGATAGTGCATCACCTTGGTATATGCCACATTTAATGGCTACTTGTGCAAGCATTCTTGAATTACCTTCTAGTGTTGTCAACGTAGCTCAGGAATTTTGCCCATGAACTATTTAAACAATATCTGAAGGAAGGGATTGATTTGTTTTGATCTATCTCATTTTTATCAAACGCAACTGCTAGATAGCATGCAAGGTAACTTCCTTATAGCAGTGCTTGCATCAAGTGAAAACAGAGCTGGGGTGCAATAGAAAAGATTTATTTTTCCTGTCTTCCTGGGAGTGAATGTTCGGCAGCTAAAATTATATATTTCATGCTTGCAAAACAAACATCTATGTCAATAAACTTCCCAGCAGAATTAAGACTGCAACAGCCATTAATAAATCCATGCATTCAAAAGCTAGAGTGAGATCCTTTACAGAATGTGCCTTGACGGGTAAAGTTCTTTTCTTTTTATTATGCAACCTCTCAGGCTGAACCACGTGCAAAGCATATCCTTTGCAAAATGGCCGATTGCTATTCTAGCCAGTGATTTCTTTTCTTTTCTTTTACTTTATCCCTCATTTTCGTCCTTCCCTCATCAGTCTCCACCCACCCACAGTGCTGTTGCCATGATCACTCCCGCTGGCATGTGTCCTATCCCACGTGGCCATCTTTTACAAAAATGCTCTGCTGTTTCCATGGATACCCCAATCTGGAAAATGTTTGGTTTCTTTTTAAAAAGAAAGCACCTTCACCTTTTTCAGGAGACAATGTAATGTCATTGACTTGAAGCAATTATTTTAATAAAGAGAGGAAAAACATGTTTCCAAAGTTTATAGGCACCTCTCGTTCTCTCACCCATTCTTCAAAGAATGAGCTGAGTCTCCTCTTTTGCAGGAAAGCTGAAGTCACTCTTTAAATATGTCTGACTGTAAGTTCCAGCCACTTATGACCTCTGAACATCTATAGCTGAATGTATTAAACCTAGGGGGAAAAAAATCAGACATCTGGAAGAGCTTTACTAAGTAGAGCAGCAGGTTTTAGCATGTAAAAGTTTTCAGGCTTCATTCTAGGTGGGTTTTTCTAGAAGTAATCCGTGATTTACAACCATTCATTCAGCAACCCTACAAAGTTGCAACCACTCGGTCAGGTCTGCCACCTTCAGCAGAGTCCGTTTCAGTATCCTGTCATAAAACTAGAAAGGGGGAGGAAGGAGACTGGGGAGGGGAGGACGTAAGCAGCAGGAGGGATGACAGGGTGACAGGAATCAGAGGTGTCAATCCGGAATAAACCAGTCGATCAAGGACAGAGCTATGAGAGCGGAATGTGAAATTACATCGCAGAGGTGCCGAACCTCAAGACTGTTCCCAAAAACATCTTTCTCAAATGCAATTGGACACTGACAGACTGGTCAGGGGGAGGGCAGGGATGAGGGAAACCATGGGCTTTGCTTGGGAATATTCAGAACCAGCTTTGCTTATGCCATAACCGCTTGAATTTAGTAAAAACTAACCTTTCACTTCAATCATGGAGTCGAGGGTCTTTCTTTCCTAAGTGCCTGGCCGGGCCAGCCTGACACATTCCTCACAGTTACAACTGCCACTGCAGCCCCACAGTCACGTGATTGAAATTCTCATGCTTAGTAACCAGCATGCATTTACGACAATGACAGCATCCCTGAGTTACGGGATTATCATTTGCAACCTTCCCAATCAAGCTTCCAACAAGCAAAGGCAATGGGGGAAGCTTAATGACTGCATGATTGATTCACTTAACACCTGTGGCAAAAAAGGTCATAATATCATGTGGGACCTCCCTTAACAATTGCCCTGCTTAGCAATGGAGATTCTGCTCCCAATTTGGATTGTAAATCAAAGACTAACAGTATGCAATATTTCGCCACCCAAATACATCTTCTTTCCTGCTAACACAGCAAACGTTTTGGTGGATCTGTGTGACATGAAGCAAATTCCATATAACTTGGGCTAATCTTTCAGTGAAATGCTAAACCATGCATGATCGGAATTAGAATCATAACATATTATAAGCCACAAGTTTTAGTCATGGTTTACTGCATCAAACACAATCAATTCGCACATTACATTAAACCAACTATGATTTTATAACTCCAGGTGAGTTTCATCCAGCATGCTATGCAAGGAACAAGTCACATTCTGACTTGGTATCACTGGTAACAGATTTCTACAATGCTTATATTCATAGGGGGGGAAAATAGTCTAATGAACAAAACAAGGATATATGTTCCAGTGTACAAAAAAAAATAGATGTACATTCTAGTGACTAAGAGATTTTATGAGTGAATACTTAAAGCCTCACTTGAATTTATGCACTAAGTAACTCCCTGAACTGGCAGAAATCAGCAACACAAATCTGGAGAGTTATTATAAAATTGGAAGCTCCCCAAAGAAGCAAGACAGATATTCACTCTGGAAATACTCTGCAAGTGCTGTCAGTTGCCCAGTGCGCTTTATACAAATTTAGAACAATCAAGCAGATGTGACCCAATCTAGGAAAAGTGCCAGCCTGGCACATGCCTTGTTTACGTCCAGTTTAGATTACCACAATATGCTGCATGTGACACTGTTCTCAAAGGTTGAGATTGCATTACATTTTTCCCCCTGCATTGGCATATTACTTTGAATGCTGCTTCAGGCTGTTAACTGACATTATGAATCCAGCAACCTCAGCATCAAAAACTGAGTAGAAAAGGCCTGATCCTTCAAGACTGTCAACCACCTTGACCTGACAGAGAAAAAAAAACCCATCAGGGCAGGTAGAGCACCTAGGTCAGGACACATTGGCAGCTTTGGAGTTGACAATAAAGCCATTCTTTTCAGCCCCTCAAGAAGCAAAGATGCCAAGGGTCATTACTGAGACATACCCATCTCTGCCCTCATCAGTATCTGATCCTTTGGTGGGAGCAATCTCAGATCTTCGTTTCTGCATCCTTGATTCCCGAGTCTCAGCTCATTCTCCCTGAATTGGCTGGCTGCCCTCCTTGGCAGTTGATTCTTCGACTATCATGGACTATAGACTTCTCTGAATTCATGCTTCATTTGATTCAGGATTATCAGTCAAGTTCTCCCTCTTTTGTATCTTGCCCAGAGTGAGATACATGCATGCACTTGCATAATTGTCCCTCTGCCTGCCTTTGTATTGTCAATAAGCGCTTTGTAAATCAAGGTGGCACATGCACATCTTCAGTTTGGAACAGGATAATTTATTTCTGAATTCACTTTAAGGCACTGGCTTGGCTGGTTTTAAGCTCAACATTAAAGACCACACTGAAGAGTGTTTGTAAGTATGTAAGCCTGATTTCGTGGCCACCAACGAGGCCTAGAGGTGGAGCTCTCACCTCACAATCAGGAGGCTGTGAGTTCAATCCTAGGTTGAGGCAGATATTTCTCTCTCTGGGCACGTTGAGAATATATCTGCTGAATATAACTCCACATTGGTGACAGGAAGGGCATCTGGCCAGTAAACAGTCAGTTGGCCAGACTCCACCCTGCAAGGGATTATGGGGTTGTTAAAAGAAGATGAATGAAGGCCACCACGAGATAAAGTTAAGACTTCTCTCATTTGCATCATCACCCCCCCCCCTTTTTTTTAATATACGCAGGGCAGTTGCAGGGCACAAAGGTAATGACTCTGCCAGGATCAAGCAATAGCATATAATTTGGCTATGCCTAATAGAAGGTAAGCAAGGTGATGACCAAGGACGTCAGCTTGCAGTCTGAATTTGTTTCCATTGCATGCTTCCATGTTTACTAGCCCATCTGATTGTTTTAAAAATATGTAATAAAACAAATGGAAGGTTGCTATTCTGCAAATCACAAAGGATATGTTTGATTGACAAGAACGCCCTATGGGAATTCTTAGAAATTAATAAGATTATAACCCAACACAGGGCTTTATATGGAAGTGTACTCATCTACAGAATAAGAAGAGAAGGAACAGAAAGAAAGGAGAAACAAAACTTGGAAGAAAGAAGCAGCTATGCTAATAGTAAAGACTCTAGGAAGCAAGAACAGGTGGTAGACAAAGTTTTCTATTTTGCCTTCTGGTTTGTGACAGGTAAAGTCTGCTGTAGCAGCCATTTTGTGACAGTGTACAAAATACTCCTCAGTATTACATTACCCTCACATCCTAAACAGCTGTCCACCCCAATCTATGAATTCCTCCAGTTTAATTTACCAGCAGTCATCAAAAAGCCAGATATGCATCAGATGGAAAGACTGCACTAGTAATTTGACGATGAACTAAAAATTAGCCAATTGTTTCCTTGGTTTGGAGAGTTGGGTGTTCTCTCCTTTGTACTGAAACAGATTTATAAATATTCCTCCTGTTTAATGCTGCTGATCGAAGTAACTCTTGGATTAGTTTAAATCACATTTGGGGAACAATATTTCTTTCACGCCATCATCCACCCTACTAGTTTTCATATAATTAGATTATTATTTTTACCTATCTGACAAGTTTGCTTACTACCAGTATTATTGTAAAACTAATAAGCAGGGCACTGTTATTTGTGTGGTACTAAAAACTTGTAGTTATGCATTGGGGACAGCTTAGTGAAGAATACGGGCTCCTGAGATAATTAAGTATGCTGAATAAATGTGTGCCTTTGGAATGCTTATACAGCAAATATGACAAGAGGCAAAAAGGTGATCAAAGGATTTTTATTTTTTTTAACAAAAACCCTCTTTTTAAAGACAAGGGTTTTCTGTAGGAAATTATCATATTTATCTAACATCAGATTTAAACTTCCCCTCCAAACCAAACCCTGTCACACGAAGCATTTACAGGTCATATACAGGTTTGTTTAGTGACCGTTTGAAGTTATAACAGCAGTGGGAAAAAGTGATTTATGACCGTTTTTCACACTTACGACGGTTGTAGCCTCCCCATAGTCATGTGATCAAAATTCAGACACTGGGCGGCTGATTCATATTGAGGACGGTTGCAGCGTCCTGGGTCATGTGAGCACATCTGGCAACTTTCTTACTGGCAAAGTCAACAGGGGAGAAAGATTCACTTAACAACTGTGTCATTAACAACTACAGAGATTCACTTAATAACGGTGGCAAGAAAGGTCATAAAAACGGGCAACATTCACTTAACAACTGTTCCACTCAGCAATAGGAATTTTGGACTCAGATGTGGTCGTACGTCAAGGACTACCTGCAGTGGTGGTATTCAAATAATTTAACAACCAGTTCGCCCAGGGTCAAGTTGGCTGTTGGGAGAGGCATGGCCCATTCCCATTCTCCAGCTCCGCCGCAAAGGCAGGATGAGCCTCCAGTGATGGCCAACCCGACCCTGGGCGAAAGGGTTGTTAAATTATACCCACCCCACCCTGCTATCAAAGTGGATCCTGGCTGCTGCACTGTGCTGCAATGGAGAAACGGGAAACGGAGCGGCTGGCACAAGGGAAGGAGGAGGAGCAGGGAGAAGAAAGAGGGAAAGCAGCTTCCTCCTTCCCTCACCCCGGCCACTCCGTTCCCCGTTTCTTCATTGCAGCGCAGCACAGTGCCTAATAACCAGTTCACTTAAACTGATGCGAACCGGCTGAATCCCACCACCGACTACCTGTATGTCCATGTGAAAACTGAGGTACTTTTCTCTGGCCACAGTACATAAAGAATAAAGAAGAAGTTGATCTTTTTCCCCTTCACTAGCGTAAGTCATATTAAAACTCAAGGTCTTCCTAGTTTTAGAGAAGAAAGTTCCACTGGTGTCAAAGGCTAACTACTTCTTCTGTGCACTCTGGTTCCAGTTTTCTCACCCCTTAAAGTTTCAGTGACCCTGAAAATGTCGCTTTTACAACAGTATAGTTTGTACATAATAATGCTTTCAGACAATACGCTTCACTGCATTAAAACAGAGATGGAGCCATTCTGTGGGGATCTGCCCAGCCTGCAAAAATTGAATTAGCCGACAACTAATTGCACCTCAAGGAGAAACACAGTGGCTTTGTTCACAGAACATGCTTAACTAGATCAGGAAGGATCTAGTGGCTGTTTCCCCAAACCTTAAACTTAAGGGCTTTTGTTTTTGTTTTGTGAGTCCATTTGGATTAATTATGAATTGTGATGAATTGAAATTAAAGAAAATAGGGAGTTCAATAACCAGGTTAAAGTATATCACGTCAGCACAGCCAAACTATCCAACACCATTTTGCATAGCTTGGTTGTTCAAATCCAGCCCAGGTGATTACAGGTAGTCCTTGACTTACAGCAGTTCATTCAGTGACCGTTCAAAATTACAACGGTGCTGAAAAGAGTGACTTATGGCCATTTTTCACACTTACGACCGTTGCAGCATCCCCATGGTCATGTGATCAAAATTCAGATGCTTGGCAATTGGTTTATATGTATGACGGTTGCTGTGTCCCAGGGTCATGTGATCCCCTTCTGTGACTTTCTGACAAGCATAGTCAATGAGGAAGCCAGATACACTTAACAACCGTGTTACTAACTTAACAACTGAAGTGATTCACTAAACAACTGTGGCAAGAAAGTCATAAAATGAAGCAAAACTCACTTAACAAATGTTTCACAGCAGAATAAATTGTGGTCATAAGTGGAGGACTACCTATAATTTATGATTCACTATGTTTTATAAGCCCATAGTGCTGGTTGAGTAAACCATGCTTAAATGAACATCTGTTTTGCACAAAACCAACATTTTTATACCATTTTGCTTTTTTAACCTGCCTGAAAACTAATAAGGTCTTGCTTGCACCCTTGCTAATCAACTTCAGTACAAATACTTGGCAATAATGATAATAATGTAATTCAATCCTTAAAATATTGAGCTATAATACTTGTAAGCGTGTAAAAGCTTACTCTTTGATTGGAAAACCTTTGTTCAAGAATTTACCATCATAAAACCAATTTTATTTGTGGCATTGCCTACAACATTAATCATAGCTATCAAGAACTGCTAGACCCATCTAGTTATCTCAAAACAGAAAACTACTGTATTTCAAGGTCCTATATGAAGTACTTTGAGACGCTTAATCTATCCAGACACTTGAACCCGTTTGGGCAAAATATCAAGATTCGTCTTATTTCAGTAACATCTTCTCTGACTAATCCAGATTACGTTCTTATGATACGGATGCCTGCCTGATTCACGAAGAAGAGATGAAGCTTGATGTGGGTTAGATACCTGCCCACACCTGCTTTGCCACCTGTCAGGATCCTTTCCCAACAAATTTTATTTCATATAGGAAGCCGGGTTGCTGCAAACCAAAGCTATCTCTATAGCATCATTTTGATTTATAAGAATGTTTCAGGGCCCCACGCTGGCCTCAGAAGCATTATTATAGAAATATAAAATAAATAGTGGATATAGTCCAGTGCTTTCTCTTGAAGTGTTCCAATCTCCCCAGGGGAAAAATAAATGCAAACTGGATGGCACTGAGTAACCCCAGAGGGCTAGAAGGAATGTTGAAAAGCAACCTCACCAGAATATCTCTTGCTAAGCAAACTGGCCACTGCCCTCACCCTGCCTGACAGCCGTTTTATGAAATAACCCATGACATTTTCTCAAAATCCTTAATTTGGGCCATTAGCCCCTAAATGGTTGCTTTCTATTGTCCTCATTCCTACCATTGGAACACTCAAAATATTTTTGCCCTTAAGCAAAAGGAGATAATCTGGTAACAATGACCCATCGGTCAACTATGACAAAATTCAAAACGATAGTTAAGAGACAATGAATATTTATTATACAGTACAACCCTGGCAAATTTTTGTGGTTAAGCGTTTATGGGATGGTCTTCTTGTAATTTATTCTGCACAGAGACATAAAATCTGGGCTGAATAGAGCAGGCTTAATTACAGGGAGGTGTATTGCATGAAAGTTGTGCATGAAAGAATTAGAATTCTTCCTTAAGCTTCCTTAAGGAACTTTTTTTTTTCAAAAGGCAACTGGACTTTGTTTTTCCTTGAAGATGTTTCACTTCTCATCAAGAGGATTCTCCTGTTCTGAATGAATGGTGGAGAATAAAAGGATTTATATTCCTTGTGGCCATTTGGTCATTAGCACTCTCTCTCTCTCTCTCTCTCAGAGTTGTTGAGGCCGCTTAGAAGGTTATCTGTGCGCTCAAGGTCCCCTGAACAGTATAAATGGGTGTGGAACCTTCTTGAAATTGATGAAAGGACTGTTATAAACTGGAGATAGGTGGAGTTGTGTCCCTCCCTTTCCGTTGAATTTTAACCCAGATGGCCTCTTTGACCCCTCTTTCAAACCAGCGGTCCTCTCTGTTCAGAATGTGGACTTTGCTGTCTTCAAAAAAGTGCCCTTTTGTCTTTCAAATGCAGGTGGACTGCTGAATCTTGTCCTGATGGGACAAGAACAGCTTTGAGACAACCATGACCTGCATGACTGAGTATCTCCATAGCCATTAAGCCGGAGGATATTTCTCTAGGAAAAGATATTGCTTGGGGGTTTTAGTTTCGACGTATTCACTGGAAGAAGCTTTTAAAGATTACTTAGGTTACAAATTATGTCAGACTACACAAAAGCTTGTAGGAAGTGCTGGATGAAGTAATTTGTTTATCTGCTTGATTAATAGATTTGGAAACCAACCAACTCTAGAAGGATTCTGGTTCGTATACACTTGTCTGAATAAAGTTAGATAACAATCAGCCACCCAGTGTTTCACAAATACTTTATCCCAGGGCCTGGGAAAACAGCCATAGTTTCTATTGACAGCAAGATCCAGATCCTCCTCCTCCTCCTCCTCCTCCTCCTCCTCCTCCTCCTCCTCCTCCTCCTCCTCCTCCTCTTCTCATCAGCACTGATGATATTACCTTGTTGGGTAATGAAACAACTGCAAGAAAATAACCAAGTTCTGAGAGCTCCAAGGATCCCACAGTCTTCCTCCTCCTCTCTCTGGAAGATTATTTTTCCAGAAAAGAGACACCTACGTCCACAGTCTGTCTTGGTTATATTTTTCCAGGTAGTTTTCCAAATCATCTTTAACAACCTCTACAATAGAAACAGCCAAGCCAATCTAAAAGTGCAGCTATTGCAATGAGAAAGAACTATGAAACAGTAAAGTAAATGGTATAGATTTTTTAAATCACTCTAATTCATGGCTTAATTCAAATCACTTTAGGTCAGGAAAGATTTTTTTTTTTTAACTGATCAAAAGGAAAATCTGAAAGTCGTGGTTTAACCAAATCACATTCTAAGAATGACCAGATTGAAATAATTTGTTCTCATTCTGTTTCTACTTAGCTTTAATGCAAAATGTTCTTCAGTATGTACAAAGAGAATCACTGTTCAAGATTTCACAGTAATTTAATTCCTGATTAAGCAGTGTTAAATGGTGTAGCACTGCAGGAATTGTTTAGTGGAATGAATGTTAATATAGGCTGAATCCAGACGGAGAAACTTTAGGTGGGTCAGATGAAAAGACATGAAAGCCACAATAAAGGGATTTCTCTAAATTTGTTGGGCAATAAAACGGCAGAGGCAGTTAAAAATTGAAATAGAACAGTTTATAAGAGCCATCAAAACTTTATGTATATTTTGAGGTTAGATGACTAGCTAGAGGAAGCGTGTTAAAATCACAGACACTCAATGAAAATGTTGCACCAGATTATGATTATGAAAAAAGTCTATTTTGGACGTTTTGTGAAATACAATGAAGATAAAAGTACTTGCATTGTCACAGCTTTACATAAAAGTCTATTGTGCCATCATACTGAGAGGAGTGTGTACAGTTCTTTTGAGCACATTTTACACTGGGAAGTTTGGAGATAATGAAAAAGATAAAAAGGCACCCAGAACAATCAAGTAGCAAGAGTTACTTCTCCAAAAAAAGGAAATTACATCTGAGACTTTTTAATTTTGGGGAATGTTATACCAGAGGAAATATTATAAATAAATGTAAAAGTTATATATTAAAAGAAGGAAAAGTGTATCAATCAGATCCTTGGACAGGTGACAACCAAGAATTAATCAAAGCTGTAGGCCAGTGTTTCTCAACTTTGGCAACTTGAAGGTGTGTGGATTTCAACTTCCAGAATTCCCTGGTCATCAAAGGCTGGCTGAGGATGTTTGGGAGTTGAAATCCACACATCCTCAAGTTACCAAAGTTGAGAAACAGTGCCGCAGGCTAGTCTGGGAACTGAAAGACATCCTAATAAACCTTTGTTATTAATATCAAGAATGTATATGGTATCTCCAAGTAGCCAGCAAGAGCTGAGTTTGATGTGGGAACTTAACTTTTATCTTACAATCTGTGCTATGAAATGATAATATGCTGGCATTAAAACAGTTTCATTGGGATAGAGAATCTGTAGAACTTTGATTTCTTTTTAAATAAGTAATAAATAAATTATAGTTAGAGAAAGGCACGGAATTATAATTTTGTATAACTGGGTTTTTTTGTAAACAAGACTTGGGTGTTGATTTAGTCTTTCTCATTTGTGCTTGGGCTCAAGTTTCCTCTTGCCACCTCCTAATTCAGACATAGAATAAAGGTCTCTGAAGATCAAAAGCCGACATACCATCATCAAAGCAGTTCGACTTAATGAATCCATCACCTTCACTTTTTCTGAGCTTCAGATGTTTCTCTATTAGAATCTCTACTATCTGGGGTAATTTTTATTGCCCTTCTGAGTATTACATTATAGAGTGATGAATTCTTTCTCTAGTACTCTTAGAAACAAAAAAGTACTTAATATTCTGCACTATTGAAAGTTCTCTGTGGGTATTGAGCCTGCTTCAGGAAAGACCCATAATAACTGGAAGAAAAATGAGGTTAATGTAACATCTTAAGAACATTACACTAAAGTATTCTACAGTTATGACTGAACATATATTTCCTATTATTACAGATAACTGTCACAGGAGACTTCCCGCACAATACCAAGCCAGGATATTTAGCATGGTTTTTGAATAATCCCCACTGATTTCTTACAGAGAACACCACAGCGTAATAAATGGGTTCCCATATCACACCGAGTAAATAGACGATTCTATGAATGCTATATGAATTAAATAAATAAACAAATAAGTCATTCTCTCTCAAGAAACAGCAATTTTCTCTTCAAGGAAAGAAAAGACTTGACAAACGAGAAAACTTAATAGCAGTGAAATTGAAAAGATAAACTGTGACTTCCCTGGTCAGCTGGAACTGTATTTTTTGTCTCTCTGTGATCCTTTCAATCTTTTCCCATGAAAAGGTCAATCATTCTGCATGATCATTCATTTCTTTTCAACTCATTTGAAAAGACGTCAAAGCTTCAGAAGAATTTGCATATATCAGTTCATTAACTTCAACCGAACGTGAAACTAAGCATAAAGATTAAGATGTATATATACTCTGGAGAATATGCAGCATCAGTGATGGTGCTAAGACTAGAAATTGCATATCTGGCTTCCGAACCTATGCTTTTAATAAGTGCCAGCTACGGTATGCGTTGTTTATATGGGGAAAAATATCTTCCTGTGAAAAATATTAAATTTCCTTGACTATTGGCACATTGTAACTTCTAAGAAGAAAATGTTTTGTGCTAGAACCAAAGGATTATACAAGCAATCCAATATACCTACGGGATATATTTGGGTTTGTGTTTCTTCAAAACCACTTCTGCATGTCCTACAACAAATCACATTTGCAACTCAGAGAGTTGAAAAGATCTGCTTTTCAAAGAAAGGAGAAAATAATACAGCACACTTGAACATTTCTCTGATATGGTACAACTGATGTGGGTTTTTTTAAATTGTCTTGAGAAAATTTTAGTCTCGCTTAATGGCATACAGCTACTCGTGCTATTGAACAAGGTAACAAAGGAAGATAATAAATATAGCAGAAATAACTGGTTTAAAAAATCTTGAAACTTGTCGAAAAGGTGTCAATTGTTGTAAATAAGGGCATTTTTACTGAAAATGTATAGCTCTTCCTAGGGATGGAGACCTCCATGTGGAATAGAAAAATAGTAGGCAAAACACAAGTTAAACAATCTTTTTTTCCAAGAATTTTAATCCTCTTCTATTCTGCCTCCCCAGAATTTAAAGGGGCCAAGGAAATA
Organism: Oxyrhabdium leporinum; assembly: GCA_032468155.1. Taxonomy (NCBI): domain Eukaryota; kingdom Metazoa; phylum Chordata; class Lepidosauria; order Squamata; family Cyclocoridae; genus Oxyrhabdium; species Oxyrhabdium leporinum. The sequence goes on along the minus strand of JANHFL010009220.1, from coordinate 120,807 downwards.
TTATAGGTACCATTGTAAATATTGATTTTAACTGAGGGATTAAGTTGCATTAATTTGATTCCTAACAATCACTTGTATAGATTCACTATGAATAGTATTTCCTAATAAATTTCCTAATAAATTTTGACAAGGATTCATAGAATAATTGTTGGAAGGGACCTTGGAGATGTTCTAGTCCAAGCAGGAGACCTTATATCATTAGGAACAAATGGCTGGCCATTCTCTTCTTAAAAATCTCCAGTGATGGAGCACCCACAAGCTCCAGAGATAAGCCATTCCACTGATTAATTGTTCTCAGTCTCATGAAATTTCTTCCTAATTTTAGGTTGGATCTCTCTTTAGTGATCTTCCACCTGTTACTTGTCTTGCCCTCAGGTGTTTGGAGAATAGGTTGACTCCCTCTTTGTTATGACAACCCTTCAAGTATTGGAAGACTGCTATCATATCACCCCAGTCCTTCTCTTTATTAGACTAGACATACCTACTCCATCAATCATTTATTGTATGGTTTAGCCTCCTTCTCTACGCTCTTTCTAGGGTCTCAATATCTTTTTTGTATTGTGGTGAACAGAACTGGATTCATCACATCCCAAGTAAGTTGTTACTTTTTTGGAAATTGTAAGGTATCAAGAGTATTGGTCACTATTTCTTCAATCAACCAAAAGACAGCAATATTTCAAATTCATACTAAGAAACTGGCTCTCATCCCAACGTGCACACATATCCATATTTCACAAATCTTGGAGTCTGAGGGGGCAATTTAGACCATTCCCAACAGATGGCTAATCATTTTATTTCTATTTCTTGGTGAAGAATTCTACATTCTTCTCTTATAAATTTCATTCTATTATTTGCAGCCCATTTCACTAATGTATCAAGAACATTTTAAATGTTATTGCTGATTTCCACGGAATTAACCAAACCACATAATTTTGTGCATGCTGCAAAACAGTCCTTCTACCCATTCATCCAAATAATAATAATAAAAAAAAACCATATTGAAGGCCATAGATCCAAACAAAAAATATAGACTCTATTTGATATTTCCTTCCAATCTGTTGAGCAACCATAAAAATAAAAATATTGATTATATTCATTCTCTCACTTATTTTAATCCAAATTTCTCTTCCCTTCTTTATACTTGTAGATTTCTGAGCGGGCATTTTAAAACAGAGTACAATTCCTTTTCCTTTTGTATTGCTTCTTTATGTTTTTTGGGGAAAAAAAGAGTATGTTTCATGCTATATTTCGATCATGAAGCTTATCACGTTAGGTCAGTCTTATATCATGCATTTGCATTTGCATTCCAGGGTTAAAAAGTCCACCTACTTTATTTTCGAATTCTCAGTATTAGTGTCCAGAAAACAAAAGTCAAGCATATGTGTTCTCTGATTTTTCAGTAACTGATTTAAGATACTCCATTAAAGCAACATTCCTTTGTCCTTCTGTAGTACACAAGCCTTCATTTCCTTGCCAACTTCTTAGTTACCGCCCTGGCCTTTTCTACAATGCCAAATGTACTATTAAATTTTCAGAGCAATATCATAGTATCAGCCCTAGCACTGATAATGTTACCTAGTTTGGGAAATGAAACATCTGCAAGAAAACAAACAGTTCTCAGCGAGCACCAAGGACCCTTCATAGTGTTGTATTTACAATTTGCAAAATATACTGGAAACACAGAAAATTTCCGACTTGAGATAAAAGTGGATGTTTTAAAACTCACTATGCAAACATAAGGGAAACTATCATGTTGTAGAAGGAGCGACGGTGGCGGCAGCAACTCAAAACTATTTTATACGCCCTGTTCAATTTCAGGATTTAGAAAGAGCTTCATTTTCACGAAAGAAGGCGAATATACGTGTCCCAGAATAATATTGTAGGATCCGATCTGGATTAAAATAAAATAGCAAACTTTTTTTTCATAAGCGTATTAGATGTGCATACCTATGAATATGATACTGCTAATGGATATAGCAGAATGAAATTCTAATCTGAGTTGGTCACTGGGACTACAGATTTAGTCCTTTGAGTTCTTGGAACTTGTGCTGAAGTCCATCCTCAGGGAACTTTTCTCTAATAGAGTATGTGCTTTGGGCTATGTCAACCAACAGGAGTGCTGATTTGCCACCATATTATTAAGTACTTAGTAGGTGATGGCTTGGCAGCACGAGGAAACAGCAGCCAATGACTTAATAGCCGGCCATGAACATCTCGATCAACAACTAAAAAGCCACACGCAACCAGGCACCATATAAATACCACACACAGAATAGCCCAAAGCACATGCTGTGCTAGAGAGAAATTCCCTGACGATGGGCTCCAGCGGGAGTCTGAAAGCTCAGAAGATAAAACCTCTGATCCTAGTGACCGACCCAGATTAGAGCTTCATTCTGCTCTATACATTCACACAGGGGTGTCAAACTCAAGGCTCGTGGGCCGGATGTGGCCCGTGGGATGCTTAGATCTGGCCCACGGGGCCAGCCTGGAAACAGCAAAGGACCGGCCCGCGGTGCCTCTGCCAGCTAAAATGGAGCTCGGGGGGGGAGTATGCACCCCATTTTCGGATGTGGAAGTTTCCTGCAGCCCTCTGTCAGTAAAAATGGAGCTCGGGGGGGGGAGCATGTGCAGCCCCCCCCCCTCAAAAGACTCTGTTTTCGCTGACAGAGGGCTATCAAAACAAAATAAAAACAAAACAAAAGGAGAAATGTTTCCCCTTTTTATATTTGACAATGCAAGAAGGGACAGGAAAAGAGAAAGGGAAAGAGGGAAGGAAAAGAAAAAGAAGGGAAGATGGGAAGAGAGGAAGGAAAAATAAGGGAAGAGGGAAAGGTAGAAGAAAGGAGAATGAAGAGGGAAGGAAAAAGAAAAGGAAGGAAGGAAGGAAGGAAGGAAGGAAGGAAGGAAGGAAGGAAGGAAGGAAGGAAGGAAGGAAGGAAGGAAGGAGATTATAATGTGAGGAAGGGTGTCAGGGAAGTCTGCCTTAGCATTTGGCCACCACAGGTGCCCCAGACATGAGTGATGGTGAGCTGGCCACGCCTACCATGGCCACACCCACCATGGCCATGCCCACCACCACCCCAGCCATGCCCACCCACCCAGCTCCCAGTCACGCTCACCCAGCCCTCCAAAGTCAAACACAGCCCTGATGAGGCCCTCAATGAAATCGAGTTTGACACCCCTGCATTAGCAGTATCATATTCACACATCTAATCCACTTATGAAAAAAATCTTGCTCTTGTGCATATCCATTGTAAATTTGTGTTCTCCTCTTGTCTGAGATTAATAGGAAATACTGACAGTGATTCATCAGAGCTTACCACAGTTCTTCAAAAGAGCTAACCTAATCTAGTATTCTCAAACTTTGGATACTGAGATAAGGAAATAAAACTCAGCAGTACTGTGATTTTTAAAAAAAAATCAGATAAGAGGGGGACTATGCTTCCAACCAATTGTTTCAAAACATCTTTCCCAAATGCAATGTTATATTTATCATAGTGTTTTATCTGCAAGTGCCCATTACTTCAGGTAGTTTCCTGTGCATGTAATTCACTAGCATTCTTTCTTTTCTGATATGGTATGGAATCCTGAAACTATTCATTCATTCTAGCTCACAATCACCCATTTTTTATTGGAGATGCTTGTCTGAAATCTTTCTTTCTTTCTTTCTTTCTTTCTTTCTTTCTTTCTTTCTTTCTTTCTTTCTTTCTTTCTTTCTTTCT
>JANHFL010009220.1:93716-103886 GCA_032468155.1 Oxyrhabdium leporinum | reverse complement strand
AAGCACTATTTCTAGGCCTGACTTTAAGATTATGATCGTCTCAGTTAGCTCCCATTAGACGAGAATGATGGACCAGGTTGATCTTTGGATATGATTCCCCAGAAGACATTGTCATAATTTTAGGTAGATGGTGCAGCTTAAGAGAAACTGTAAATTTCCATCTAAAATATCTGGCTGGGAAGGACCAAAATTGAACACAAGTTAAGTTGTCCAAGTGAAATGATACATAATGAACTAAATGACTCTGAAAATGCATTCTTTCTTTTATCCGTAATTTCTAAATCCAGTTCTACTCAGCTGCTTCTGAAATTTAATCAGACTTGCTTTCAGAAGTTGTGGGTGCTCCATCTAAAAAGAGATTAGACAACCATTTGTCTGAAACGGTATTGGGTATCTTGCATGACAGGGAGTTGGACAAGAAGACCTCCAAGGTCTCTTCAGACTCTGTTATTCTGTTAAATGTTCTTTTATCTACTTTATAATGCAGCAGTATACTACAACATCATGAAACAGTCGTGTCAACCAAGAGGTCTAAACTTTTTTGTTACTTCATGAAAATATTAGAACTGTATTCTAAAAGCTTGGGGGAGGGAAAGGTTTCTGCCACCTCAATGCCGAATTGAAAAACTTGCACTACATAATAGCTTCTAAAGAATTTTCTGCTGATCAGTTAAGCTAACCATTAATGCATATTTTGTTATTCTTACGATAATGCTTCCTCACATGCTAATATGTGTTTTCTTCCACTGGTTGCTTCTTTCCAGTTCAGCTCTTAAATGGTGTTAAAGTACCTTTTAAAGAAAATCCACTTCATCATCTTTTCTAAGAAGTAAAAATAGCAATAGCAATAGCATTTAGACTTATCTATCACTTCACAGTGCTTTTACAGCCCTCTCTAAGTGGTTTACAGAGTCAGCCTATTGCCCCACAACAATCTGGATCCTCATTTTACCCACCTCGAAAGCTGAGTCAATCTTGAGCCTGGTGAGATTTGAACTGCCAAATTGCAGGCAACCAGCAGTCACCAGAAGTAGCCTGCGGTACTGCACTCTAACCACTGCGCCACCACGGCTCTAAATAGTTGTTGCAATCCTTTTACCAAGGGAATCTGATTCTTTCTTCATTTAAAGAGAGAACAGATTATGCAGGTCCGTTATATGCATTAAAGGAACTGTCCAAAATTCACAAAGATCAAATAATACAGTCTGCAACTTTAAATTCACTATGGTTTAGTCTAATAGAGTACTGTCTTAAATACAAGCAAACATTGTAAGAGCCCTGGTAGAATACAGTACATAGCCAATTTTGGCTTATCTCAGAAAAAGTTAAGCAGGATTGAACCTGCCTAGTATTTGGATAGAAGATAGTCAAAAAGTATTAGAATGGCAAGTTGTACTGATACTTAGAGTGAAATCTTAGAAGGTAATAGCAATAGCACTTAGATTTATATACCGCTTCACAGAATTATAGCAAATATTTTCACACTGTTGCCAAGAAAACTTCAAGGGAGTACATCAGACTTCTCACAAGACACTGCAATAAATCTCAGCACTCTAGAAATGTAAGCTATTTAGCAGAATCTTTGCTGGCTCAATGATGCACAGAAATGTTGCTTTATTGCAGACAAGAAAAAAATTCAAATATATGCACAGAAATCAAGTTGTGTGTGCGTGTATGTGTCAATCCCAAGGTTTAAAGTGTAAGGCTTTAAGGCCTTTCATGTCAATGAATTTTTGGCTGTATCTTTCCCAGTCTTGTGGCTGACAGATGCTCAAACGTGATCACCTGATCATTGATTCCTATCTCATCAATCGCTTTGTGACATGGTCACAAAGTCAACAACAATCAAGGTTGGCTCAAAAGAAATGTTTCCATTGTAAGCAAGTTGTGTAGAGAACAGCAGGCAGAACTGGGGGGCAGAGTTAAGTGTGTTATCAGTTCAGAGTCATTACATTGCCACAAAACCCTCTTGAATTCCTTGACCCTTATCTGGTGCCAATTTGCTACTGAACTTTATTTAACTAGATGTTTGTGTATAGGCTTGGTCAATAAATCCTTTTTGAATTACAACTTGATGTATGGTCTTGATCCTTTGTGCCTGACAGTTATTGTTACGGTCATGTGTAGCCAAGTCATTTGTTTTTACTCCATATAACTTCTTAGTAAATTGTTCCAGTAAGAGACGTGCTGTGAAATAAATTATGAAGAAATAAATTATGGTAAAATGGAGTATTTTGTATTGTTTCAGTATTCTGTTGATAGAACAATCCAAAACAGTTCCTCCACCAAACATACGGGCCCATAATAGTTAAATATATGGAAAGTAAGAGAAATGTACACCCCCTCACAATTTTGAAATGATAATAATTCATATCTGCCCAATATGTTACAGGATAGAAATCAATTTTGCATGCCAGAAACCAGTTAGCAATTTTTTTGGTCATGCAATTGGTGCTCTGTTAAACAAAAATGAATCTTATGAAAATATTGTGAAAATGTACAATGGGGAAAATATGCACAAAACCACATACATTTGGTAATATACATAAGCATTAACGTGAAGTTAATTGAAGTTTTTCTCTGTTTTAATGTCAAATAGGCTGACTATCATGGTGAGGCATTCACTAAATGAAATACCCCACCTGTACATTGAAAATTATAAATGACACATTTTAGTTCATGGTAACTGAAAATAAATAAAACTGACATAAGTTGAGGGACAATCAATTCTAGAGTTACTGTACTGATTTTTTTTAAAAAATGTTCTTATTCCTTATATCAATATTTCCCAATCTCAGCAAACTTTAAGATATGTGGACTTCAATTCCAGGTATACTGGCTGAGGAATTCTGAGAGTTGAAGTCTACATATCTTGAAGTAGTTGAGGCTGAAACACTGCCCTACATGAAATTCTATGCAGAAAATTGTAATTTCAATATTTCACTAAAAAATTTAAAATAAGATTTGATAGAAATCCTCTGAAAACATTTCTCCTTTCAAATGTCCCAAATGTACTTTTTGAAGGGGCCAGTGGACTATCTTTGTTTTTCCTTGAAGACGTTTCACTTCTCATCCAAGCAGCTTCTTTAGTTCTGTCTGAATGGTAGGGGGTCACGGGAGAAATTATATTCCTTGCAGTCATCTGGTCATTAGTACTCTTTCTGAGAGTTGTTGAAGCCACTTGGAGGTATATCTATTCAGGGTCACCTGAAACGAGTGTGGAACCTTCTTGGAACTGCTGGAAGCACTGTGTTGCTAAACAGGAGATAGGTGGTGTCGTATCTTTCCCCTCGGTTGAGAGAGGGCTGTTCAATCTGAACACAGATATGGCCTCTTTGACCCCTTTCAAACCTTTCCATTCTCTACCATGCAGTCAGAACTGAAGAAGCTTCTTGGATGAGAAGCGAAACCTCTTCAGGGAAAAGCCTCTTGAAAAACCAGTTGCCTCTTGAAAAAGCACCTTTGTGACAGCCATGACATGGATGACTGAGAATCTCCACTGACACACCTTTCAAATGATTGCCTCCTTTCTCCTTCCCATCCACCACAGTCAAAGAGGCTCTTAGAAAGTTGTGTCTTCCTAGTTGATTCACTCAGAATTTTGAAAGAAAAACCACAAATACAGTTGCAAGGGGCACCGTGCTCTCTTCTGCATAGTAAAAGGCAGCCAGTTTGTGTGAGAAAGAATACAAGTAGATTTCTAAAAATTACAATCCGGGAGATATTAACTTCTAGAAAGTTATTCGCTTATTAATGCTAACCTGTAATTCAATTTTCGAAGATTCCAGGGAAAAATTAGGGGAGAAAAGACTTTCAGCGAATGTTTGAAAAAGCTCTCTCTATAATGAAACAGTTCTTAGTCATTCCAGTCTACTGTGCTGTTACATTTCTGCAAAAATGATTTCTGGGCTAAATTCGTGGGTGTCTAACAAATTGGAAGCTAACTCTGTTGGAAACAGAAAACATAATAGATCTTCTCTTGTATTCGCAAAGTCCATTCACCCAGACGGAAAGCTACCAGACCTATGCTGTAAGATTGTAGATTACAACCTGGTAGAAGTCAAGAATTCAAAATCTGCATTTTGGCCATTAGAATGTAACAAGTCTAGAAATACACCAGCTCCGCTTAGTCAATTCACCTAGGTGCAACGATCAGTGAACTTCAAAGTTGTTTCCCATGCTGTATCTAACAGGAGCTTTCTGTTGCTTGGGCTGCGGATGCTGCCAATCAGCCGGGACAGGCATCTTTAAATAAAGACATTTTCGTGGGAGACTGCCTCAACAAAACCAGGACATCTGGTTATCTTCGCAGACAATGAAGAAGAGAAGAAGAAAAAGAAATAAATAGCTGATTCAGTACCATCCCTGGGAATATATGATCTGTCAGAAATCACGTCCAAGCTGGCTGCTTTAACTCAGAAGCCATCAGGGGCTGTAAGAAACTTCTCTGTGGCCCTTTTGCTTTTTGTTAATCTCCAGCAGAGACTCATCCTGGATTTAGGGCAGCAAAGAACTTCCTTCACTAGACAAGCTCCCCAAATTCCTAGTGTTGACTGTAATGAGATTGATCAGAAGGAACGACAATCTTTCACTAAAGGAATGGCAGTCGGAGAAAGGAAAGGACAAACCAGAGAGTCCTTGATTAACAACTGCAGTTGGGACCAGAATTCCCATTGCATGGTCATTAAATGAATTCGGCTTCCCCCATTAACTTTGCTTGTCAGGAGCTGGCTGGGAAGGTTGCAAATGTCGATCACATGGCTCTGGGATGCTGCAACTTTCCTAAATATATGCCAGATGCCAAGCATCCAAATTTTGATCACATAACCGTAGGGATGCCGTAATGGTCACAAGTGCAAGGACTGATCATAAATCCCCCCTCTTTTTTTAGAGAAGTAAGTTTGAATGGTCATTAAAAGATTGGTTGTAAATCTAAGGATTACCTGTATTGAGGAAACATTGATGACTAAGGTATGTGTTTGGGGGAAACTGCTACGATAATGGATATATTGAAGAAAATGTTTGTGAAAGCATATCATACAGGTAGCCCTCAACTTACAACCACAATTGAGCCCAAGATTTGTGTTGCTAAGTGAGAAATTTGCTAAGTGAGTTTTTGCCCCATTTTACCACTTTTCTCGACACATTTGTTAACTGAATTATTGCAGTTCTTAAATTAGTAACCCATTGTTAAGTGAATCTGGATTTCTCATTGACTTTGCCTTGTCAGAAGGTCACAAAAGGGATCACATGACCCCAGGACATTGCGACCATCATAAATGTGAGTCAGTTGTCAAGCATCCGTATGAAAATCATGTGATCATGGGGATGCTGCAACAGTTGTAAGTGTGAAAAATGGTCATAAATGACTTTTTTCCTTGCCGTTTTAACTTTGAACAGTCATTTAAGTGAACTGTTGTAAGTCGAGGACTACCTGCATTGTCAAAATCAGATTGATGTCAAAATAGGACAATTTTTGTCCATATTATATACCTGAAGATAGGATCAAGAAGTGGCACAGACAAGCAAAACTAGAAAACACACAAAGAAAGGACGAAAGTGATGTCATCGATATAGCTGGCAGTTGCATTGATTCCCGCAAATTTACTTTCTCTTTTTCTCCGTCTATAATGCCAGTTCACTGAAGTCCTTTTCATTTACACTTCTGGGGGAAAAAACATCGTTCAATTCTGCTACTGGCTAAAATATCAGCCTTATGCAGACAAATTGTATCAAAGATGCACTGCAGGAAACATACTGCGCAAACTGATTAGGTCCATCTCAATGCGTCCTCTCTTATTCATCAGCTTTAATAGCAACCTACTGTTCCCCCTACATTGAAATGATCTTGAGCAGGGGTGTCAAACTCAATTTCATTGAGGGCCGCATCAGGGCTGTGGTTGACCTCAGAGGGCTGGGCGGGCATGGCCAATGGTGGGTGTGGCCAACTGGGTGGGCGTGGCCAGCTAGACGCCACTCCCCAAACTGTTGGCATGTTTCTTCTTTGCACTGGGTAGACTGGGTGAAGCCACGCTGGCCCGATGTTTCCTCTTCGCATTGGATAGACCGACTGAAGCAATGTGGGCTGGCCACTGACATTTTCAAGGACGGCCCCATGGGCCGGATCCGACCACATTACTGGACAGATCAGGCCCACAGACCTTGTGTTTACACCGCTGATCTTGAGGTTCTATGGTTTCCAGCCAAATCAAATTGTCCAATTCCAGTTATTTCTTATCCAAAACTTATCTATATGCTACAAAGAACAGAATACAAACTCTTTTACTGAAAGAAAATAATTCATTGTGCGTTAATGAAGAACAATGCATGGAATGATGATAAATCATGGTTATGTTTCCAAGAAACCTGAGCAGGATTATCAGTGGGGGAATCCAGCCTTTCAAGAGATAAGACACTTAAACGCATAGGAGGAAAGAAAGGCAATTGAAAGAAGCCACATAGTCATGTATTGTGTTTTCAAGTTTGAACAAGAGATTGAAAAATCAAAAAATAATCCTATTACTTTCAGACTTTGTTTATATTTGCAAAGACATTTGCTTGACGATAAGAAAAATAGAAACTGACCTTTACAACTCTCAATTTGATATAGCAAGGGAATACTTATTTCTTAAGACTGGTAGGTCCTATGTACAATCTCTATTCTGTTAGCATTCAGTACCGTATCATTCAAACATGATAAGGCTGCATGAATAAACATGTGAAATAGAGCAAATGTGCAACTAGTTCATGCTCTTCTGTCAGGGACAAAGTATCAGGAATTATAAGATTGCAGCATAGATTTATTCAAGCTTATAGACGAGAATCTGGTAAACTAAAGTTGAATGGGCCCATTGATAAGGGCCAATGGAATGCAGGAGGGGTTGGACTTGGAGCATATGTGGGAAGGCAAGGACTCCGAACTGATGACATGTTTAACTCCACCTCCCCAGCTCTGCCTGCTCTTCCCCTATATTTCTCTCCAACAACTTGGCACAACTTATTATATTAAAGCTATACGATGTTATTTGCCACTTCTGGATCTAATAGGAATAATATAAATGAGTATGGCCTAAATTAATTAATCTATAATCTCTGAAATGAACTACTATTTTGTCCTGAACAAAAGAATCCATCAACATCTGGTGAAAGCTTATTTAATTCATTAATTCAGGTCCAACAGAGTAGTATGGAGAACTAAGAAATTAGGTCCCAAAATACTGACTTTTAAGCTATAACTGAGAGCTATATTAATCTCAATACTGAATATAATATATGGACACCGTTATAAACGTGATGTCTATGAATGTTCCTATCTCCTCTTCAAACTATCTAACATAATGAGTGCTCCTATATCCCATGGAAGCAAATTCTATAATTCAACTATACACTCTGCAAACAAACATCTCCTTATGCCACCATGTTGCTATTTGATATATCTAGGAAAATAACACAGAGAAGGTTTACATGATGTCATCTCTATTTTAGTACAAATTTTGTGGTTTTGTTTGTTGGAATGTAGACTAACTTTCCAGGATTCTGAGAAGCTCATTTTTTTTAAAATGAGATATATATAAAGAATCGCTGAAGGTATTAAGGTATACATTTGAACATCTGGTTTGCCTAAGGAAGAACTCACCATCTTAAAAAAAATGTGTTTGTTCAAAATAAATAGAATAGCATTCTTCATTGTTTGCCACTGTGCAATTACACATGTTTCGGTGAATTAAATATAACATTAGCAGGTAAAAAGTACAAGTTAACCTTCAATCTCCTTCACAACTGCCACTCTTCTGCCTTCAAAGCCTGCTTATTGACCCTTGATCAATTATAAATCTGTCATGCTAGCTCAGTTGATTAACATCATATAAATAGCTCCATTTGGGAAGCGCAGTATTAGGCACAGAGGGAGGAAAAAAGCAACTACTAGTAAACTTGTGCCAATATGCACATCTGCCAAGAAACATTTTTACAGTTAACCATTATAGCAAACTGAATATTAAAACAACAACAACAACAACAATATAAGTCACATATGCTAGTTCAGAGGTGTCAAACTCAATTTCATTAAGGGCCACATTAGGGTTGTGTTTGACCTCGGTGGGCCAGGGGGGCATATCCAGGTTGATGTCACTCTGTCTGGGGCACCAGTGGTGGCCTGAGCACCCCCCCAGATTTCATTTTTGGCTGGGACGGTCTGCAGCGCTCTGCCAGTGAAAATGGGCACGACTCCCCCAACCCTGAGCTCCATTTTTGCTGGCAGAAGCACTGCGGGCTGGTCCTTCGCTGTTTCCAGGGTGGCCCCGCGAGCCAGATCTAAGCACCCCGCAAACCAGGTCCAACCCCTGGGCTTTGAGTTTGACACCCCTGCACTAGTTGGAGAACCGGTTTGGTGTAGTGATTAAGGCATCAGTCTAGGAATTGGGGACTGTGAATTCTAGTCCCACCCTAGGCACAAAGCCAGCTGGGTGATCTTGGGCCAGTCAATTTTTCTCATTCCTAAGGAGGCAATGACAAACCTTGCCAGAGACCTTCCCAGGCAATCACCAGGAGACAAGACTCACTCAAAGGCACCAAAAATATGCTAGTTATATTTAAAAAACATTGTCTTGCTTTCCCTCTCCCAGTCCAAAACATCAAATTTTTTATTAGATATGTCTTATTGGCATACATCCACTATACTCTCAGTCGTGGTGAGTCACAACAAACAAACACAGATATTTCATGCTATTCCTTTCCACATTTATACAAGGTGCAGAAGAGAAGCAACAAACAATAAGATAAAAAACAGGGCAAGTAATATTTAAAAAATTGATACAGCTAAATCCAGTTTACATTATACATTTCAATATTTTTCCATCCTTGAAAACCATCCTTGTCTGTACCACATCCATACACCACTTCATATTTTGTCTTTGAAGCTTTTGTTCTTGAAACTTTTCACATTTTTCCACACTAAGGAGTTGTTCAATTAAGAGTTTCTGATCATTTGTAATGTACTGTATAAAACAGGGGTGTTAAACTCACATCGTCCTGGTGCCATCACGTAACATATCTGAACATTTTTCCCCTTCACTAAACCAGGCGTGGGTGTGGCCAGCATGTGACGCATCCGCCCCGTGGGCTGGGAGTTTGACAGACCTGGTATAAAAGCTTTTACAATGACTAGCCTTAATCATAACTAAACTACACGCAGTACTTCCTGCTTATGACAAAGACAATACCGGTAAACTTAGGCTCATTTTGGCTAAATTTGGTTTTACACCAAGCATACTCATGCTATTATACTGGACCTGGGATCTTTAATGAGAGACAAATTTGCAAGGCCAACATACTGTGTCTCACATCCTACCAACCTGGAGATACATGCATTGCATTGTCATGCACACTTTTTTTTAACATTTGTTTTTTCTAATAGCAAAACACAACCCAAACTGACCATTTGACAACTGTGAAAGCAAACAAGAGTGTGTAACAGCAACATCGCAAATTAGAGTAGTCAACATTAATTCAGAGCGAAATGATTAACTTTACGTGCTTTAGAATTTCGTCACTTTAATGTCAAGTCTTCATGGGAAAGGGCATCTTCCCCACTGTAGCCTGACGATGAATCACATCGATGGATATGCACATTTCACAGGGGGAGGGGGGTGGAAATCCTCTTTGATTCAGTCATAAGGTAGGCACACAGTTCTGTTGTTCGGGGAGTTCAAAGAGAGCATACTTGTCAAAGCTTGTGTTAATGATCACGTGCAGCAGAAATGGCGGAAAACGGAAGGCCAAAAGAGATGGCGGTTGTGGAAAGCAATCACAATCAGGGAAATAGTAAGGCAGTTGCTCATTTCTTCCAGAAATGAGAACAACTCCTTTCTATGAATACAGGCAAGATAAGAAAGACTGAAAGTGTACCTTAAAAGTGATAGAGAGAGAGAGAGAGAGAGCTTAAATTTGAACCAAACCAATTCTCCTTCCTTGATTTAAAGCCAGAGGGCATTTAAAACTAAGAACGGCCACTTTCTCATTAAAGAGTTAAAATGTGATGCATTTATTTTTTTAGACACTACTTGTTTGCTGCATTTCTCCTTCCTCTTGCTCACGCTAGTATATATATTACTCCCGTCTTATAGACACCATTTCATCCTGCTAGTAGATTACTCTGAGAAGAAGTGCTTG